>BQNB010022401.1:0-58887 GCA_026074375.1 Tanacetum coccineum | reverse complement strand
AAACCCTAAAAATAATTAGTGGATTAAATAATGTCATACAATGACCTAAAACACGAGGTGTTATAGAAGATATAAGGGAGAAAAGCATGCTAGCCTAGCCATTTCATTACTATCGTTATAACTACGTTTTTCTGTGCAATGTTACATCATGGTTTCATTGGTGGTTTCTAAAGTTGACAGATCTGAATAGATATCTTTAGCCTGCCCTATAATTCCTATGATCCTGAATCCCATGAAAGTCATGAAGGTAGGGCAACCAGGTCATAGTGATTAATCTCAACTATCCTAAGAACTAGTCTAATAACCTATATAGATTATTAACCATCTCTGAAAGAGTTCCTGTGCTTTTTAAGTATATTAAATGATAGTGGTGGTAACCTGGTTAGTTCTTACACTAGGGTTAGGATGATCAACCTTCCCTAGTACCCTGCTAATCCCGTGTTCAAGTGGTAATCTAATAACAGGATTAACATAATCTAAACCACCTGCAATACTACCAAAACCCAAGGTTATACGATAGTCAAAGGATATCCAACAAAACCATAATCTAACAAGAAACAAGCATTATAACGATAGTAAATTCATGACTAGGCTAGCACTTGAAGTGCTTAGACGCTCATAGCAACAACAAAGCAAGAATTAATAAAGATAATCATGGATGGAAAACTCATAATTCTTACAGAAGTTGTTTATGAATGATTAAATACAAAAGTAAGTTAAGTGTGATCTCCCTTGGACTTCTAGTGGAATTCTTTAAGGTATAGAGGCCTTGATCACCCTTTGGATCTACTATAGAATGGTTAATGATAAAGTGGCTGAATCAGGCCTCTATTTATAGATTTCAAATATGTTATGGCGTAACCTTTTAGAGGTTTACGCCGTAAGCTGTTGACGTGCACTTTCCATCTTGCAGACTTAAAGGATGTTACGGCGTAAGCAAGTGTCCATGGTACGCCGTAATGCTGACCTAGATGTCTTAGCCTTCTATAATAATAATGTTACGGCATAAACCTTTAGTGAGGTTACGCCATAATCTTGCTGGGTGACGTGTCTTGCCTTGAATATGTTACGACGTAACACTATCATAGGGGTTACGCCGTAAATCCTCATAAGAATCCATGTTTTCTTCATTTTTACGTACTTTTCCTGTGTTTCTTGTCACATACTTGCATTTTACCTAAAAATAATGAAATAACCGTAAAAGTATCGAATTCAAGTATTTATAAGACAATTGCAAGTATTTTTAGGGAAAAATTGACACTAAAAAGTATCAAATATTTGATTTTATCATTCAAGCTTTAAAAGATTGATGCCATCATTTATTAGTTCATTCATTAAAGCTTTATATCTGGTAAAAGTTTGTGTTAGAGTTTCACCTTCTTTGAAAGGTTTTGTAACATAGCTTCAGGTCCATGACCCTACTCTCTTTCACATCAGATGGGTCCTCATTATATAGTATCAAGTCATCCCAGGTAGATTTAGTTGTTAAGCAATTTATGACAGAGTTTATTTGGTCATCTAGAAGTACAGACATGATGAGACTTTTGAGTCGCTGATCTAAGTTAGCATCCTTTCTCTCATATGCTGTCCATTATACTTCTGGCTTCCTTTGACCTGATGCCATGGGAATATAGGGACCATTTTTTATGATGTTCTCAAATTAGGGTTCAATACCAACGATGTAGCACATGAACCTCTTTTCTAATTTGTGATATTTTCCACCTCTAGTGGAGGAGTAGAATTTAATTATCCACCCCTATATTCAAGAGTTTGTGGAACTTTTGTTTCCATGTTATTGGATCTTGATTTAAAAAAACTTTTGAATAGTTTAAAGAACTTTCTAAAATATTTTACAAACCAGAAGGCTTTGATATCACTTGTTGTTCCCTTTGAATGTGATATAAGGTTTATCAAGTTAAACTAATCCGATTCCATGACAACAAAGTGAGTTTAAACATATATATATATATATATATATATATATATATATATATATATATTTTATATAGATATATATTTTATATATATATATATATATATATTATATATATAAAGCAAATATAAGGAACAGTTTAAAACACACACATAAGTAACTTTTCAACGTATAGATTCTTATTAGAATCAAATAAAGAATCTATGACACACCTTACTTACGGAATAGCAAGTTGGTTAAATGACAATTGGGGGTTTTATCTCATTTGAACTTAAACTCTTTGTTAGGTATAAGAAAAAGACTCGGTCACCTCATGTATTTTACAGTTTATCCTAGCACGTAGTTTAATGTTTAATGTATGACATACGGTTATGGGCTGGGTATTAAACCCATACGTGTAAGCCCATACCAAGGCCTATGGTCCGAATATTGTAGACATATAAATACCTCTTCCATGGGATGGAAGAGGTGGTTGGTCATTTCATTTATCAAATAGCACTTTCTCTCACTAGAAGCTTTTGTCTCTTTTCTTTCTCTCTCTAGATTCGGCCAACCCCTTAAACTACCATTGTGTTATGATATCCAATATCCTACAATTGGTATCAGAGCCATGTGATGATTAGATCGTGTGTATGTGCGTTTTCTTGCTTGGTTTAGATAAAAAATTGTACTCTTTAAGGTTTATGGGGCATTTTTCACCTTTTCCTAGATTTTGATCTTTGTTGTGTTAAAGTTTAGATTTTTCTAGTTGTTATAACCTTGTAGTACTTAGTTGTGCAAAAGAAATCAAGCAAAAAAGTTTAAATGGGTGATTTTTAGGTGTTTTTGTGTGAAAAAAGTACGTTTTTTTCTCGCAGCGGCTTGGCTTACTGTCTCTGAGTTCTTCGCGGTGGTTTGTCAAAAAAGTACTGTATACATCGATTTGCTAGAAAGGAAAATACAGAGGTTCGTCTTATTATGACAGCGGTTTGTTAGATAGGAAAGTGACAGCGGTTTGTCTTTTAGTGACAGCGGTTTGGATAGACAGCAGTTTACAGGTTTTTAAAGAATTATACTCTTGTAGCGGTTTAGGAAACAAACCTCTGGCGGTTTGATTTTTAGGCAGCGGTTTGGTATATTGTCTTTGTAGCGGTTCACTATTATTATAATCGTAGCGGTTTGTTGGTAGCGATTTACAGGTTTTTTGAAGATTTATACTTTTGACAACGGTTTAGAAAACTAAACTTTGGCGGTTTGGTTTTTCTCGCAGCGGTTTGGTGTAAATTTCTTGACAGTGGTTTACCTAGGATTATTTTAATAGTAACGGTTTGTGACAGGTTTTGAAGATTTGTTCCTTGTAGCAGTTTACTAAACTAAACTCTGGCAGTTTGTTGAGTTGGCAGCGGTTTGGTAACTTGACAGTGGTTTAGTAACTAGGCAACGGTTTGGTAAAACAGGCAGCGGTTTGGTTTCATTGACAGCGGTTTGAGCTACTGTTTGCACACTTGGAATTTTTAAACCTTTGGACTTAACAAAATTAAAACAACAAAACACTTAATTAAACTTCACCGCTTTTAACATACACTCACTAATCATTGAACAGTCAACTCATATCATTTCACAATCAATTATGATGGCTAGTCTTTCTGAAGATATCAATAGTGTCGGTTCCGATACCCACCCACCAATGCTTGATAGGTCGGATTTTGAGTCTTGGCAACGTATTCGTTTGTATTGTAAGGGAAAAGAAAATGAGGAGAAGATACTTTAGTCGATTGATGAAGGTCCGTTTAAGATGGGAAAGTTCAAAGAGACACTCACTAACGGTGCTCAAGGTCCAAAACAGGATAGAGTCTTTAAAGTCCTTACACCAGAAGAAAAGGATAGGCATAAAGCTGACGTTCGTGCAACGACTATCCTACTTCAAGGGTTACCAAAAGACATATACACACTCATCAATCATTACACTTATGCCAAATACATTTGAGATAATGTGAAGATGCTCCTGGAAGGTTCTGAGTTAACAAAAGATGAACGTGAATCACAATTATACAATGACTTTGAACACTTTTGTCAGAACAAAAGAGAAATCATTCACGAATACTATGTCAGGTTTACAAAGCTCATTAACGACATGAGAAACCTTAAGATGATTATGCCTTAAATGCAGCTTAACTCAAAGTTTGTGAACAACATGTTGCCTGAGTAGGGTAGATTCGCGACTGCAGTCAAACTGAACAGAGGATTAAAAATATCTAACTATGATAAACTATATGCTTACTTGAAGCAACACGAGGCACATGCTAATGAGAACAAGATGATGTTGGAAAGATACACTCAACATGCTATTGATCATCTTGCCTTTGTATCTAATGTTTCACTTCAGTAGTACCCTACACAATCATTAGCTATTCTACAATCTGGATATGTCCCACCAGTTACCTATCAACGAAAATTTGCTGATAGCATACAACTTGATTCATAACTTACCCTAACTGATGACTAAATTGAAAACTTAACAAAAATAGTTGCGTCACTCGCCCAATCCTACAAAACACACATTCCTCAAACTAACAATCAATTCAGAACTTCATCTAACACAAGGAACCAAGCCATGGTTCAAAATGGCAGGGTTGTGGTTCAACATGTTTAGGGTAGACATAACAGAGTTTAGGGGAACAATGCAAAGGGAGCGGTTGTAGCTGGAAATAGGGGGTTCAGAACAAATTTGGCAATGCAACTCCTGCTCAAGCAAAACCTATTAAGTGTTATGATTGCAATGGAATAGGGCACATAGCAAGTGTGACATCCGTGATTTAACCATGTTAGTGATGACTTCATAAATGGCTAAGAGTTCGTTTGGTGTGATTTATTGTGTGTTATGTGTTAAATATGTGTGCTAAGTGGTTTGAATAGGTGCATGATATCATTTTGAGGTGTATGATTATCTCATTTTGAGTGCGTTTGTGTTTGGTGGTCACTCAATGAGCCATGTCTTTCAGGCTGATCAATGTGAAGCTTTGACTTGGATGTGATGAGGCTCTTATGCACAGGTACTATGTTCAATGGAAAATCTATCATCAGCCGATCCAATCTATGATGAGGCAGGTCCATCATATGATTCAGACATTGTATCTGAGGTACAAGATCATGATAACTATCTAGATAGTGTTGATGAGTATCAGGAAGTACACAAGATGCACAATGATGGACAACAAAAATATGTTGTTAACTCAGATGCTGAATATACGAGTGATGGTAATATTATTCCGTATGATCAATATGTGAAGAACAACGCAGAGCAAGTTTTACAAAGTAATGTATCTTCTATGCCAAATGATGCTTTAATGATGATAATTAATGATATGCATGAGCAGGCTGTCCAATGTATCTCTGCGAATAAGCAAAAACAAAGTAGTTAATGAATCATTAACTGTTGAACTTGCGAGATATAAGGAACAAGTCGGGATTTATGAAAAAAGGGCAAGGTTTGAATTAACTGAAAGAGAACAAAAGATTGATGAACAATTGAGAATAATTATCACTAACCGTAACATTCAGGAAGAATCTTTGAAAAGGGAACTTTATTCTGTAAAAATGCAACTTAATTCTACCATTGACCATAACAAGTTAATGAAAGAAGAAGTAGCAACTTTGAAAAAGGATTTTAAACAGAAAGAAAATAAATACCTTGAAGATTTTTTGGATATGAAAGAATTAAAAGAAAAAGTTGAAGATAAATTATTCAAACAAGATTAGTCTCTTCAAACTGTACACATGTTATATAAACCAAAACCTTTTTATGATGAAAACAAAAAGGTAACAATAGGCTATAAAAATCTCTTATATCTCACCAGTGCAATGCAAGTTCAATCTGCTCTCTATAATGGTCATGAAATAGTCAAGACCAATCATGCCCCTACTGTTGTGCATGACTCAGATGATACTATTGAGTTAGATGAGATAACTAGAAAGAGAATGCTTGAGAAAATGAAAATCCCTCTGTGAGTTAAAAATAATATTAAGATTGCACCTCCATATTACTCGAAAGAGAATTATCTTGCAACTTTTACACCACAAAGACAATTGTCCGCAAAACAGATATTTTGGTCATCCGTTCTGAAACCAATTTTAGAAATGACAGTGTATCCACCCAATACACCTGCAAAGCTTGTCCCCAGGGTTCTTTCAACAAAAAGTCAAGTAAAAATTAATATTTATACACTCACATAACTTTTTACGAAATTTGAAAAAAATTATAAAAAGAGAATTACCCCCTATGGTCTCATAGAAGGGGAAAGAGGTTTCGAATAAACAAAGGAATGTTACCTTACTGAAGTAATTCCATTTTTCAAAACAGTTAAAGAACATTTTGAGGGAATATGAACGGCTCTCATTAAAGAAGTTAAAGAAATTAAAGAAATTTTTGAACAAATGGAAGCTGATGTTGAACAAAATGCCGTGGACAAGAAATGTGCTAAAATTAAGAGGAAAACCCTTCTCATTGAACACGGGAATCTAATTGCTGATTGTTTGTCTAATGAATTGTTGTATAGTGTAATAAATTTTGTGAATATTGTATATAGATTTTCTGAAATGCATGATGCTTACATTGTAGCACAAGCACGTAATGTAGAAATTAAAGATGCGATTTATAACTTAAAACATAAGATTCAAAAAGATTATCATAGTGAAATGATAAAACATTTTTCAAAACTTGAGGTGGATCACCTAAATTTGCAATTGAAGTATCAACATCTTAAAGAACGTTTTGGAAACAAAAAACCATAGACATCTTAGGATACTCCTGCATTTGACTCATTTTTTAAAATCAACAAACTAAAAGAGCAACTTCAAGGAAAGGACAACACAATTAGAAAATTGAAAGTGCAAATCTCTCACATGAATGAGAGACGTAGTGAGGTAGATCGTATTCTTGATTTTAAGGCCTTATATTCTTAGAACATATAATTAAAAAAATGTCACTGCTCATCAAGAAAAAAATGAGCATCTTAAAGCAGAGAATGAAAAAGTTAAGCAGCATTACAAGGAATTGTATGATTCTATTAAAATAACGCGTGCTAAAACTATTGAAAAGACATCTTCTTTGTTAACTGAAAATGAGAAACTAAAGGCTCAGCTAAAAAGAAAAATGAAATGAGTCACTATGAATACTATAAAACCAAAAGTTCTTACCCCTGGTATGTATGCAATCAATGTTGAACTGATCTCCCCTCACAATAGGAACAATAGGGAAGCTCATCTAGATTATCTCAAACATCTTAAGGAAAGTGTAGAAACACTTCATGAGATATTAAAAGAGGCTAGAATTGAAAAACCATTATATAATGCGCTTGAATATGCCTGCTTTTACACTAAACAATCTTAGGAATTGTTAGAATATGTGATTGGCACTTGTTCGAACGAATTCAGTAAAAGAGATAAAAAGGTTGCTACTAGCCCTTTGAATAGGAACAAGCAAGTTACTTTTAGGGAAACATGCGGAACTTTAAATAATAACACACAAACACATGTTGAACAACATAAAGTGCAAAAGACTAATGTACCTGTGATTCCTTCTACAAGAGTAAACACTTCCACTGAAGCTAGCGGATCAAAGTCTAGGAGCAATACAAAGAACAATAGGATCTTGCCAGCTAAAAGTGACAACAAGAAGAAAGTAGAAGATCACCATAGGAACAATAAGTCTAATTTGAAATAAAAGAATCGTGTTGATTCTTATATTAGCTATAAGCGTACTGTAATTAATTCGAATTCTAAATCTATATGCAAGATATGTAACAACTGCTTAATTTTTGCTAATCATGATAAGTGTGTTGTGAAATATTTGAAGTCTGTACATGCCCCTCTGTTAAAAATGTCTTGAGCAAAGTTAAGCAGGCTTGGAAAGCAATAGGAAAACTGTTTGCTAATGTTGGTTATCAGTGGAAGCCTACTAGAAAGAAATTCACTTTAGGAGAACAATGCCCTTTAACTAGGTTTACTAAATTCAAAGTGGAGCCTTTACAGCAACTTGAACACGTTAGTTCTAGTGAAATTATGATCACTGAGAGATTTAGTAACACTACTCAGAACCCATTAACTAGATACAAACGTAGAAACAAAAAGGAAAATACAATTTCTACCAGCATTCCCACTACAGCTGAGATACATACAATTGATGCTCCTGTGAAATATACTACTATTTCTGCTATCCAACAGGACCCAAATAGAAACTGGGGAACCAACATACCAAACTCTCCATCTTCGTCTGTTTTCAAATACAGGTCGTACAGATCGTCCTGTGGTATTTGGAATCAGGCTGTTCAAAACATATGACGGGGAATCGCTCACAACTTAATAATTTTGTGAAAAAAGTTCATCGGGATAATCAAATTCGGGAATGATCATTTTGGTGCTATTATGGGTTATGGAGATTACGTGATTGGTGATAGTGTGATCTCCAGGGTATATTACGTGGAAGGACTTGGACACAATCTCTTTTCTGTAGGACAATTTTGTGATTCAGATCTTGAAGTTTCATTCAAAAAACATTCTTGTTATGTTAGAGATGAAGATGGTGTGGATTTACTTAAAGGTTATCGTGGCTCAAATCTGTATAATATCTTTTTTGAAGACATAATGAAGTCCTCTCCAATCTGCTTATTGTTAAAAGCCTCCAAGAACAAATCATGGTTGTGGCATCGTCGGCTAAATCATTTGAACTTCGGTACCATCAATAATCTTGCAAGAAAAGATCTGGTAAGAGGCTTACCAAGATTGAAGTTTGAGAAAGACCATCTTTGCTCTGCTTGTCAACTAGGAAAGAGCAAGAAGTATACCCACAAACCTAAATCTAAAAACACCATTATAGAAGTCTTACATACCCTTCATATTGATTTGTGTGGACCAATGAGAGTGCAAAGTATTAATGGGAAGAGATACTTTTTGGTCATTGTTGATGATTATTCAAGATTTACATGGGTTAAGTTTTTGAGATCAAAAGATGAAACTCCAGAGTTTGTTATTAGATTTCTAAAGTAAATACAAGTTGGTCTTAATAAAATTGTCAGATTCATCCGAACAGATAATGGCACAAAAATTGTTAATCAAGTTCTAACTGAATTCTATGAAAGTGTCGGCATCACTTACTAAAAATCTGTTCCGAGAATTCCTCAGCAGAACGGCATTGTCGAAAGATGAAATCGTACTCTTGTGGAAGCTTCTCGGACAATGCTGATATTTTCTAAAGCTCTGATATTTCTATGGGCAGAAGTTGTTGCTACTGCTTTTACACCCAAAACAGATCTCTAATTTATACTCATCACAACAAAACCCCATTTGAGCTTGTGCATAGTAAGAAACCTGATCTTACATTTCTTTATGTTTTTGGTGCTCTTTGTTATCCTACAAATGACAGCGAAGATCTTGGAAAATTAAAAGCAAAAGCGGATATTAGGATTTTCTTTGGTTATGCTCCCAATAGGAAGGGTTATAGATTCTACAATAAGAGAACCATATGAATCATGGAAATAATTCACGTTCAGTCCCTGCAGCTCCTTACGTACCACCAACCAATAAAGATCTGGAGATTTTATTCCAACCAATGTTCGATGAATACTTTGAACCCCCTAGTGTTGAAAGACCGGTACCTCCTGCTCCTGCAGTTTAAGTTCTAGTTGTTTCAGCCAGTACACCTTATTTTACAACAATTGATCAAAATGCACCTTCTATAAGTCATTTACCGTCATCCTCAGAAGTACAAGCTCCTATCTTACCTCAAGGTGTTGCAGCTGGACCTACTTTCGAAGACAACTCTTTTGCTCAAGCTGACAACAATCCCTTTGTAAACGTATTCGCTCTAGAACCTAGTTCTGAAGAGTCATCATCAGGGGATGTTAGTACAGCTAAATCCAACCATGTTATTCAACCATATGACCATCTCATAAAATGGACCAAGGTTACCTGATTGATAATGTAATTGGTAATCCTTCTCGTCCGGTATCTACCAAAAAATAGTTAGTTGTCGATGCCTTATGGTGCTTTTACCATTCTGTACTTTCAAAGTCGAACCTAAGAATTTCAAGACTGTCGTGAGTAAAGCTTGCTGGTTTGAAGCTATGCAAGAATAAATTTACGAGTTTGATCGACTTTAAGTATATGAGTTAGTACAAAAACCAGACTGTGTAATGATAATCGCTCTCAAGTGGATTTACAAAGTCAAGCTTGATGAGTATGGTGATGTTCTGAAAAAAAAGGCACGGTTAGTAGCCAAGGGATATCATCAAGAGGAGGGTATCGATTTTGAAGAATCATTTGCACCGGTTGCACGGATAGAGGCTATCAAAATCTTCATTGCAAATGCCGCCAGTAAGAACATGACCATCTACTAGATGGATGTCAAGACTGCATTTCTGAATGGCGAGCTGAAAGAAGAAGTCTACGTCAGTCAACCACAAGGATTCGTAGATCCAGATCATCCAACACACATCTATCGTCTGAAGAAGGCTCTTTATGGCTTAAATCAGGATCTGCGGGCGTGGTATGACACATTATCAAGGTTTCTTCTAGAAAACAAGTTCTCCAAGGGCGTAGTTGATCCTACGTTATTCACTCGAAAAACAGGCAAACATATTCTTCTCGTTCAAATTTACGTAGATGATATTATATTTGCCTTAACTGATCCTAAAGCTTGTGACATATTTTTAAAAGAGATGAGTTCAAAATTTCAGATGTCAATAAAGGGACAAATGTCATTTTTCTTAGGATTACAAGTTTCTTAGAATCCTAGAGGCATCTTTATTAACCAATCCAAATATGCTTTTGAAATTTTAAAGAAATATGGAATATATTCTTGTGAACCTGTAGATACACCAATGGTGGATCGATCAAAACTAGATGAGGATCCCTTAGGATTATAGTTGACCAGACTCGGTTTTGAAGTATGGTCGGCTTCCTAATGTACCTTACTGCCAGTAGACCAGACCTTGTATTTATTGTGTGCATGTGTGCTAGGTATCAGGCTACGCCTACCATAAAGCACCTTAAAGTAATTAAGCAGGTCTTTCGGTACCCCAGAGGAACCATTAACATGGGTCTTTAGTATCCGAAGGACACTGCTATGGCACTAACGGCCTATGCAAATGATGATCATGCAGGTTGTCAGGATACCCGCAGAAGTACGTCTGGAAGTACTCAGTTTTTAGAAGACAAATTAGTGAGTTGGTCATCGAAGAAGCAGAAAAGCACTATTATTTCAACAATAGAGGCTGAATACATTGTCATGTTTGGATGTTGTGGTCAAATCCATTAGATGAGATCATAGCTAACGGACTAAGGCTTTGCATTCAATAATATACCTCTGTACTATGATAACAAAAGTGCTATTGCTCTCTGCTGCAACAATGTCCAGCATTCTTGGTCAAAGCACATAGACATATGTCACAATTTCATAAGAGAGCAGGTGGAAAATGGTGTGGTTGAACTTTACTTTATGACGATGGACTATCAACTTGCAGACATATTCACAAAGGCATTACCAAGATAGCGGTTCAAATTTCTTCTTTCGCGACTTGGAATGAAGAGTATGTCTCCGGAAACTCTCAAACGTCTTCAAGAAGGAGAGGATGAGTAAAGGATAGTCTTCATGTATCCTATGTACATATTTAAAACCAAAAAGAAAATAAAAAAATATAAAACCTACAAAAACCATAAAAATCAGAAAACAAAAAATACCAAAAATATTTTTCAAGACATGTCTTTTGAAAATCGATAATATTTACGGACTTAGAAATGTCATTCAATAATGACACGGGTCTTTAAATAAAGTTCGAGCAAAATTTTAATCTTTTAAAACATGTCTTCATGGCTTGTAGTTATTTAAGACTGCAACCCGCTTTTCAGACTAAGGAACACATGTCATAAAAAAGACAGCTGTTCTTGACAATGGGTAACTAATTTTTCCCTAGCATGGATTACTTCATATCTATGCATCATGGGTTATGCATACTTTGCTCATAACCCAGGATTGTTTAAAAGAGTAATGTACGTTTCAATGCGTTATTTCTTCTTAAAGAAGAGAAGTCTTCTTTTTTAACAAAATAATTTTCTTCATTGATTCTTCAAAATTATTTGTGTTAACCATGGTGGAAAAAGTGTTGTTAGAAAATTAATCAGTTTGTGCCACTCAATCAATGACTACTGTTCTTTAAATAGAAAACGGGTCATTGTTTAAGGGGGAGTGCTTTTAAATTTATTTCATCAAATGGGTTTCTAAAACATTACACAATTAACGGAAAAGGTTTTTGTATTTGAAAGGGGTTATAATTTGAAGGGGAGTTAATTAATTTTAACTCAAAGGGCCAAAGTTGTCAATTGCTAGAAAGTTTAGGGGCTTAAATGTAATTTGCTACGTGTTTCTTGGCTTTTATAAACAATAAGGACTAAATTTGCCATTTCCCAAACATAGTTTTAACCTTATAATACTTTAAAACCGAAAGATAAAGGATTAGAAAGCATAGGGACCAAATCTACCAAATTTGAAACTTTTGGTATAAATGATAGCGGTTTGCGAGTTTGGTAAAACCCTAACAAACCGGTCAAACTTAATAAACACACACACCCTTGGAAAACCGCCGTCATCCACCATTTTTTTCGATTTCTTGTTCGATTCGTGTTAAGGTAATCATAATCTTGAATTCTCTATCACTTCTACATATAGGATTCTCAAGGAATTAGATTGTAACTCAAAGAATTGCCTCGAATCTCCAAAAAACGGCTTAGGGTTCATCGAAATCTAGAAAGTTGTTTGGAAATTAAAATTGAATGTTGGGATAGGTTCGTTTAGGGGTGTTAGTGACTCGTTTATAGCAGATATGTATGTGGTTAACACATTCGTAAGATCTGTTTGATTTTACATATGTTTTCGATCTAAATCTTTATCTGTGTAATGTGTGTTGTTTTGAGTGTTGTGATTTGATCTAAGGGGTATATAGATGATGTCTAATTGTTCGTTTGCAATCTCACCTCTCTTAGTTGCATGTTTAGATCATTGTCGATGGTTGTTTAACTCGTTAAAGCACGTGTTCATGCGTAGTTAGAAATTATTTCAGTGTGTTTGTTTGTGGTTAGGATGAATTATAAGTGTATCGAATACAACTTGCATGCTTACCTTAGGACTCTTGGCATATTTGTGATGATAGTTGCTCGTTCTTGATGAAGTTAGTTGGATAGGATGCTCATTGATGTTGTTTAAATGACTATGTAGTGATTAGAAGCCAAAGAACATGTTTTGAGTTTGCCTAGGTTTGAAAAACTTAAATTTGAAACTGATGTTCATCACATCGGTTTGTGTTTCTGTTTAAAACTTCTAGGTAGCAGTTTGCCAATTTTATAATATTTTATTCAAACAGGGAAACCGCTGTTTGCTTTCAAGCATCACAACGGTTTGGTCAAATTATTCCTTCAATATTAAAATATTCAAACCGTTATTTCAAATTTTTCCTAATTCGCAGCAGTTTGATTAAATACCAATAAAATATTCACAGCGGTTTGGTCACAGCGGTTTAATGAAAAATATTAATTTTTAATAATTAATTATATTTTAATCAAAGAGGTTTGTCAATCAAGCTTCATAGCGGTTTGCCACTATCTCGTCACAGCGGTTTACCTCTGTCTTCTCACAGCGGTTTACTAGTGATTGGGCAACGGTTTGGGCCATACTTTCAAGTCTTGGCCCATTAAGCCCAATAACCTTACCAGGCCCAATCCAAAGGCCCAATTGACTAGTTAACTCCCATTTGGGTTCAGTTAATTTGATATTGAGCTTGTCGGATAATCTTTGGACCTTTGACCAAGGTTGACCAATGTTGATGATGTGTCGTTGTGTGGTTGAAATTTATGTTTCAAGTTTTAAATTTATATTTTACCGCCTTTACCAAAAACAACGCTTTAATGGGCAGTGTACCCGGTCAGATGGGAGTTTCATGGTAAGTAAGGTGTCGATCACTAAGACCGAGAAACAATCTTTCAATTTATTAATATTTTGGTTATCTAAACTAAGTTAATTCTATTCTATGTTAAACCTATGCTAAACCTATGTTAATCCTAAATCTAACGGATAAGGGGGTTTTCAGTCTGAGAGACTGGCACGGGTTTTGTGGTGACTAAAATCAACTTAAGACACTAAAACACACACAAGCAAATTAACAGAAGATAAAAGAGCAGTCTAGCCAAATATAAGAAAACTGCATTAACCATTATTAATTCAATTAGAACGTTGGTTTGTTTATTTAGTGCAATGATCACTTATCTCGAGGTGGCATATCATTCTTAAGAAGTAGGCGGTACTTGTAACATTTCGCATTTTCAGGTCATTTACGACTTTAATTATTCCATTATTTATTCTTAGAGTTTTACGCGTTCGCTTTTAATTATTATCTTATAGTTAAATCGCGTAAACTAAAAATCAACGTTCAATATAAACGGACACCAAACAAATTAAAGTTTACATCAAGCAAGTGTTATATGATTATTAGGAGAATAATTTATAACTTTTCATAATTTATTTTTGTTGGTTACATAAAACGCTTACATTTCGCAATAAATTACATCCGGACATACCCGAAAATACCTATACCTATCTATACTCAAACAAATACCCACTTTAATACCCAATACCCAAAAATTTAATCATTTTATACCCATTTAACCCATATGGCCAGATGTAGGCATGTGATAACACAAATAAAAGCCTTAACCATTACAAGTAAATACAACTAATTAAACCACAACCAAACATTTTTCACTCACTAGTGCCATTTTAACTACTAGTACACTAGCCATACACAAAAGAGTACATACATCCTACTTCTCCATACATTGGCACATCATAAACCTTACACACTAGTACAACCTAAACCACTTCCTAATACCATGTAATGTGGATGTTAAGGTTTTTTCTACAAATACAATCCATCTATTTAAAAGCCAAACCAAGGTAGATAATATCTTACAACATCTCATTTCACTAATAATTTATCAAAGCAAACTCTTCTACACAAACCATAAACCCAACGCTCACTTTATATCATTGGGTTTCATAATCTTTGATTATCAAAAGTATTCCAAGCATATAAGCAATTCATTCTAAATATCATACCCCAAGGTTACTCAGGTATTAGCAAGCTTGGATTTGGGTTGACAAGGATTTATCAAGAAAACATATCTAGGGTTTTTTTTATTAGGGTTTTGATTTTGGAAGCTTGGTTAGGGTTTATAATCTAAAGTCACATCCTACTCATCTTCTATAAGTCTATGTAAAGTATTCAATACTCATATCATTCATTATCTTATGTGTACATACTTGTTATATATGTTAAACACTACCTAGATTCATTTTTGTATTATATGGGGTATTTAGGAGCTTACTAAATTCGAATTTTATATTGTATATAGTAAAATAATACTTGAAATAAAAGGACATGCTTAGTAAAAGTGTTAAATAATTTATATGAATGATTTACAAATTAAATGGTGTTGAAGGTTTATCACGCAAACTATGTATCAAAAATCACAAGACATGTATTTCATTTCAACCAATTGTTATGGACTAATTAGAGGAACTTATTATATGTATACATTATGGTAGAAAATTTGGTAACATAATGGTTGCAAAGGGTTTTTAAATAAAAAGTAATTATAAAACTTGCTTTATTAATCAAAAACCTAATTAACTTTTAAATACCTACTGTTGGAATTCGACACTTAACTTATACATTTTATATTTTATTAAAATAGTACTCATTACAAGGATCGCGAACATGTAAAGAACTCGAAAAACGGATTTATAACGAAGAAGATATGACATTTACAAGTTTACGTTAATTAAACGATAAAAGGTGAATTATAAAAGTTATTTTATGCACATACCTACTGTTTCGGATCTGAACTATAAAAATAGATATTTTATAAACATAGTACTCTTCATGACGAATCCAAGGGCGTAAGAAACTCGAGAAACGGAATTAAAATGAACAAGTTATGCTTTAAACAAGTTACGTATAATTAATTATATAAAAACAGTTTTTATAAACTGTGATGAACAGTAAAAGTTACTGTTCATCATTTGTAATAAATTACATTCGGACATACCCGGAAACACCTTTACCCATCTACACTCAAACAAATACCCACTTTTATACCCAATACCCAAAATTAACTTATTTTATCTAGTTATAACTCCCTAAAACCAGACCTAAGTGTTTGCACAAGAAATAAATACAAAACACCCCACTAACTCTTCCATTTTATATCATAAACCTTACATGAATGTACCTTAAGCACATGTATCTAGAAATTGGCTTGTCAAAGAGTACCTTTCCCCCCCTTTGTGCCATGAGTTTGCATAGGGAGGAGGGGAGCTCTTTGCTCTTGTCCTTTAAACCACCTTCATCCCATTGTTTCATTTTAAGGTTGTTTAGGGTATCTTACACATTATAAAAGGAAAGTCATATGTAAACTAACTCATACTCTTTCATGCAAGCAAATTAAATCACACAAACTCTCCCTATTTTATCAAAACCCACGGAACCCTTTTTATAATTAGGGTTTCATATATCTTTGATTTTCTAAGGTATTCCAAGTGTATTAGCATTCATTCTAAGGTCATCTAAGGTTACTCAAGGTGTTAACAAGCTTGGATTCGGGTTTAACAAGGATTAATCAAGAAAACATAATTAGGGTTTTCTTGATTAGGGTTTTGATTTTGGAAGCTTGGTTAGGGTTTATATCTTGTGTTCATCATCCTACTCATCTACTATAAGGTCTATTTAAAGTATTCAATGTTCATAATCTGTCATTATCTTATGTGTACATACTTGTTATATATGTTAAACACCACCTAGATTCATTTTTGTGACACATGAAGTATTTTAAAGCATATATAATTCGAATTTATTGTTGTATGGGGTGAAATAATACTTGAAATAAAGGTACATGCTTGGTATAAGTGTTAAATAATTTATAAGAATGAATTAAAAATTAAATGGTGTTGAAGGTTTAATTGACAACTGATGTGTACAAAAGGTCACAAGGACATGGATTCCATTTGGTCAAGGGTTATGGACTTTTAAAGGACTTAATATATGTAAGATATATGGTATAATACTTGGTAAAATAATGGTGCAAAGTTCCTAAATGAAAGTAATTATAAAACTAGTTTTATTAATCATAAACCCTAATTAACTTTTAATACCTACTGTTTGGATTCAACATTAAACCCACACATTTTACATTTTATTAAATTAGTACTCTTCACAAGGATCGTAAGCATGTAAAGAACTCGAAAAACGGATTTATAACGAAAAAGATATGACATTTACGAGTTTACGTTAATTAATCGTATTAAAGTAATTTTATAAAAGTTATTTTATATAAATACTTTCTGTCTCAGATCTGATCTATAAAAATAAATATTTTATAAACATAGCACTTTTCATGACGAATCCAAAGACATAAGAAACTCGAGAAACATAATTAAAATGAACAAGTTATGTATTTTATAAGTTATATATAATTAATTACATAAAAACAGTTTTTATGAACTGTTATGAACAGTAAATGCTAGTGTTCATCAGAGGTTTAATTTTTATAAATATAATATTTTGATAGATTTTCTCAATACGAAGTCGTGGACATAAGAAACGTATAAAACGGAGTCAAAACGATAAAGATATGAGGTTTTAAAATCGCGCGCACTATTTTTAATTTTATACATTATTTTTATAAAACAATTAAATTAATAATATAATGTCATTATATAACCAATAAAAATATTAAATCTTATATTTTTACAAATGATACATTGGTAAATAAAAATAATATTTTTCCTTACGAATACAAGTACATATACTTTTATTTAACAAAGTACGGGTTAATTATTAATTTAACTTTTAAAGATTTAACAAAAACTATTAGGTGGTGGTGTGACTATATAACATTGAATTTTTATTCATATAAAGTACCTTAAATACTCATACGACCTATAAAATAATTAGGTTGCATTCGGAATGGCCGAAACGATTCACTTATTTGAATTAGATAATCAATCATTCACTTACGATGAGTTTATAGCCCCTCTTTCACTTGTTTTACATTTACTTTACAAATCTCGGGGGAGATACATGCTTTCAAATACAAATTATTTACATGTTCTTTACAATATCTTTTACATACTATCTAACACACTTTGTTTAACATACTTGATTTGCAATTCATTAACAAACACAATTCATGGTTGATTACAAACTTTTTCATACTTTGTCACAAACTCCATAACTTGCATAAAACGTTTACGAAATTTTTTACATACCTTCCATTACAAACCTCAATTTACTTGATTTATATCACACCTCTTTTCTACTTATGGATTTAAGTACTCAAGCTATTTACGATACAATTGTTTAATTTTTTGTTATGGACACCAAAGTGTTGTTCGTATCATCTCCTGTTTACATGTGCCTAAGTAACATAACCTACCATTGCCCATTATCATGAACTATTAAATTATTGACCGAAGGACCAGTTGAGGAAGTGCGAGTGTATAAACAGATCTATTTGGGATTGACATCCCAGTTCGGGTGAGTATCTCTCTCTAGTTTCGACAGTACTGAAACACAAATGCATACATGTCAGAGCAATTTGGATGTTTACGGGTTTGAAAATCTACACGGGCCTTTATTTGCATTAAATTGCATACATAGATGTCGAGCTTCAGTGTCATGAGCTTAGCGCAACAGTAGATATTATTTATGTGGTACTGTATCTGTTATAGTAGACCCATACATTTTGGAAAATCAACGATTTCACTGTCCATACTACTTATTGAACATTACTAATTTTTGAATACTTTTCATTATATTGCGGCGAATCAATAAATACTAAACTCTTTTGGTTCTACACTTACTCTTACATTCTTGGCGATTATTATAAGGATTGAAATGGTCATACATACTTTATAAATCTTTAGATTCCAACATTTACGTTTATACTTACAAAACTCTATGAACTCACCAACTTTATGTTGGCACTTTTAAGCATGTGTTTCTCAGGTGAATTAGATGCTTGGCTTACTTGATGTGCATTGGAGTCTAAATTTGACAAGATTTCATTCATGGATTTCTTCTTACATACAAATGATCAAATCTCATTGTATTACTTTTAAGCTTTTCATTGTGATGCAATTATATGACAAATATTATATCAATTTCAAGAAAATCAACGAGATTGCTTTTCAAACGACACATTTAGAGGTCGTTCTCTTGTATCTTAAGTTGTTGTATTATGAAGTAACGCCCCCTGACACATTTCCCCTGTGACCCACCCATTTTTTAGGGTGTTACAGATTGGTATCAGAGCCAAGGTTATAGAGAACCAGGTCAAATATTTTTACTTGGACTATAACCGTTTTCAAACATTACATCATACAAAGGGACTTTCATGGGCCATTCATTCATACATTACTTGTTGCATTAGTTAGGTATACTAGATGCTGCATGGTGCACATACGTGTTTATAATATATTAAGTATATTACTATTGGTCAAATATATATATATATATATATATATATATATATATATATATATATATATAAATATATATATAATATATATATAATATATATATATAATATAAACTACACTTTCCTTGCGTATATTTTACACTTATTTATATAAGAGTTGTTATATAAATATTAGAACATTTCTTAAGACAAAGTATACTATAAACTCGTAGGCCCTAAACATTAATCTATCTTATATGATATTATACCATCATTCATTCATACCACCACTCATTCATACCATCGTCCATTCATACCACGATGCATTCCATTTCGCCATGTCGCATTTTCATCCCTGCCATGTGTGCATATTCATTCACCATACATCATCATACATCGTGGGTACCTTTCATAGTGCACGCCATCCTTCATGTTTTCCCTATAAAGACGATTTAATAAACTTTTGCTTGTGCAGGTTTATGGCTGCATCCCACTATTCCCGTCTCTGCTGAGGAAAATCTCTTATGGGACCCGATCGATATCCGTAGATGTCAGTTACAACAAGACCTTCCGCTGCAGTTGCTTTTCCTGCAGCGGCCATTATGAGGATACAAGCCCAACACGGGGAGGCTATACGAGGCATACAAGAGCATTTATTAAGAGTGCCCATACAGGAGGAGCTGACGGCTCTGAGATTTAGGGCAAACATTGCTGAGGCAGAAAATGCTTTATTGCATGCTAGGATCAAGACAATAGAGGCAATCAAGGAGATTACTCGTAACCGTGAGAGACAGGCTCATGTTAAGATTGAGCAGCAGTTGGCTGCGGTTCAAGAGTCCCAGTGTCAGGACCGAGAGGACTTTAGGAAACTCAAGGAGCTCGTGGCCAGTCAGTTCGGACGGCACTCATAGATATCTTGCTTCATGATTTATGTACTAGCTTGTATTGGAGATTTTTAGTATTAAGAAAACATGTAGTCTTTTGGTGGGATGAAACAATGAACCCAATTATCTATCAAATGGTGGTATTATGAAAACTTCGTCAATTTTATTTCAACTCTCTATTATCCATGCAAACCGCTTACTAAAACATTATGATTTTATGAAACGTATCACTGTCACACAATAAACTATTTCGTTGTCTCTCATAAACTGTTTCATGGGCAATTTTTTTTAAAAACTATTTTGTCATAGATTCGTAAACAATTGGTTATCACAACATATACTCCTTACTATTACATTATGAACTGACACGTGATTCCTTCAAAGTATATTTTGATACCACCTCATGAACAATTTTAGTATTATCTCCATAAACAAAGTCAAATGAGGTCATTAACAACACCGACCTTACTATCATTGATAAACTACATTTATATAAACCATATTAACTATCTTGTTTAAAATTATCTTAACCAATCTTCAATAAAACTAACATTTTTATAAACTATTCTCAATCATTTCACACAAATCCCTTTATAAATACATTCCCTCGACACATATATAGCTATTTGCAATCATCTTAAAAACTACGTTAATATCACTTTATGAAGTATCTTGTTCTTACCTTATGAAACCATTTCTCATCACATAAATTATTTTATTATCAACTCCAAAAGTCATTTAGCTATCGTCTTGAAATGCCATCATACTGATTTCCCTCGCATACTATTTATTGTCCATCCCTATCAACAAACCTTGCCATCCACCTTGTGATCAGTTTGTCATCTATAAAAACTCTTTTGATTACTTATCTTTATACAAACAGAATTTTGACAAAATGAGCATCGCAGAATTAGCCCTCAAATTTACATAGCCTGACCACCTATGTATAATTCAGGAAGGACCATGCCATGCCTGAGAGAGCACCAAGTAAACATTTGTCAATAAATCCATTTTTACTTACATCCATGAAAAAAAAAGCTTTGGTGGTATTCGTGAAAAGCGTTTACTTTAGTAAATCAAATTAGTAACCATACAACTAAGCAGTACCTCTTATTCCCATCTTACTATAAATTGACATCATCTTATACCAAATCCTACCCGAGAACGAGACACATCACTATCGAACCTAGGATAATCGCTATCAAATTTGCTCGCCATTAGAGAATTTTTACTAAATCATCCATACACATCAACCTAATGACCATATAACTTGGTAGTCTTCAACAACGTCATAATTTATGGGATTGGTTATCAAAATATCCGCCAAATGAGAGCGTTATGCCAAAAGATCGTTCGAATCCATGGAGAAATAGACCATTATTTTGTTTCGTAGTAAACGAAAGCGACAACGACACCCGGTCTCCGATTAAAACATCATCTCGTGTACCAAAACCCAAAGGTACTTGCTAAAAGGATGCCATGTCTTTTTGGCACATATTACCATAAAGTAGGACAAAGACAATTCAAAGGAGAAGCGACTTGAAGAAGTACCAATCATTCGAGATTTTCTCGAAGTATTTCCTGAGGACTTACCGGGTATTCCACCAGCCCGACAAGTGAAATTCCGAATCGATTTGATACCTGGTGTTGCACATATAGCACAGGCACCTTATCAATTAGCACCATTCGAGATGAAATAATTGTCGAATCAACTGAACAAAATTTCCGACAAGGGCTTCATAAGACCCAGATCCTCACCTTGAGGAGCTTCGGTCTTGTTATCGAAAAGAAGGACGGATCACTTCAAATGTGCATCAACTATTGAGAATTAAACAAGCCGACGGTAAAGAATCGTTATCCACTCCCAAGGATCGACGATTAATTTGATCAACTACAAGGATCTAGTGTTTATTCTAAGTTAGACTTGCGATCAGGTTATCATCAGCTTCGAGTACATGAAGAGGAGATTCCAAAGACGGCATTCAGAACTCGGTATGGTCATTACGAGTTCCAAGTTACGCCATTTGGTTTGACGAAACGCAAACCGGCGGTATTATGGATCTCAAGGAATCGGTGTGAAACCAGATTAGATAAGTTTGTGATTGTCTTTATTGACGGTATATTAAGAAAAAGAAAGAACATGAAGAACATCTTAAGGTAATTTTGGAATTACTTAAGAAAGAAGAATCGTTTGCTAAATTCTCTAAATGTAAATTTTGGATTCCCAAGGTACAATTTCTCGGCCACGTGATTGACAGTCAAGGCATTCATGTGGATCCCGCCAAGATCAAATCCATAAAAGATTGGGCATCTTCTAAGACTCCAACGAAGATACATCAATCTTTAGGTCTTGCTGGATGCTACCGAAGATTCATTAAAAGATTTTCAAAAATCGCTAAACCAATGACCAAACTCACTCAGAAGAAAGTCGCCTTTGAATGGGGTGACAAGAAAGGAGCAACTTGCTAGACATTGAAAAATAAGTTGTGTAGCGCACCTATCTTAGCTCTCCCTCAAGGAGCTTAGAACTTCATTGTTTATTTTTATGCATCGCATAAAGGATTGGATGCGGTATTGATGCAAAACGAGAAGGTGATTTCTTACGCATCACGACAGTCGAAGATTCATGAGAAGAATTATACTACTCATGATTTGGAATTTGGTGCAGTGGTGTTTACTCTAAAGATTTGGAGGCACTAATTGTGTGGGACCAAGTGTACGGTGTTTACAGATCATAAGAGTCTACAACACATACTTGACCAAAAGAAGTTGAATATGAGGCAACGTCGTTGGTTAGAGTTGCTCAGCGATTATGATTGTGAGATTCGCTATCACCCGGGAAAAAGCGACTGTGTTGCGATGCTTAGGAGCAGGAAAGAAGCGAATTAAACATTGAAGAAGTCCGAGTCTTAGTGATGACTATTGGTTTGGATCTTCCCAAACAAATCTTGAATGCTCAGACCGAAGCATAGAAACCAGATAATCTTAAGAACAAAGATGTAGGAGGTATGATCAGGAAGGATATACCAAAGGAAAAGTTGGAACCCCGCACCGACGGAACCCTATGCTTAAACAGCAGGAGTTGGTTACCAGGTTATGGTGACTTGAGGACTGTGATCATGCACGAGTCCCACAAATCAAAATACTCCATTCACCCGGGTTCTGACAAGATGTACCAAGACATGAAAAAGCTATATTGGTGGCCCAATATGAAAGCTGACATCGCCACCTATGTTAGCAAATGTTTGACATGTGCTAGGGTCAAGGCCGAACACCAAAGGCCATCAGGTTTGTTGATACAACCCGGGATACCCTAATGGGAGCGGGATAACATCACAATGGATTTTGTCACAAAAGCTTCCTAAGTCATCGCAGGGTTATGAAATTATTTGGGTGATTGTTAACTGACTCACTAAGTCTGCAATCATTATGCCGAAGAGAGGTCCTGAGTTCACATGGGAACGCGAAGAACAATTTCAAAAGAAGTATCCGTACCTTTTCACTAAAACCCGTACCTCATCAAGTGTTGCTACTTGACCTGGGACAAGGCTCTTCTAAACGATGGAGACTTGTAACATTCGCATTTTCAAGTCATTTACGACTTTAATTATTCCAATATTTATTCTTAGAGTTTTACAGCGGTTGCTTTAATTATTATCTTATATAAATCGCGAAACTAAAAATCACAACGTTCAATATATACGATCACCAAACATATAAAGTATGACATCAAGCAAGTGTTATATAGTAATAGGAAATAATTTATAACTTTTCAGCAATTTATTTTTATTGGTTACGTAAAACGCTTACGTTTCGCAATAAATTACATCCGGGCATACCCGGAAGTACCAATACCTATCGATACTCAAACAAATACCCACTTTTAATAACCCAATACCCAAAAATTTAATCATTTTAATACCCTTTTAACCTATATGGCCTGATGTAGCATGTGATAACACAAATAAAAGCTTAACACTTTACAAGTATATACATCTAATTAACCACACCAACATTTTTCACTTGCCATTTTAACTAACTAGTACACAAGCCTTACACAAAGAGTACCTTACATCCTACTTCTCCATAAATTGGCACATCATACCTTACACAATGTACCTAAACCACTTCCAATACCATGTGATGTTAAGTTGTATTCTAACAATACTTCCATCTATTTAAAGCAAGTCCAAGGTAGATAACTCTTACACTCTCATTCACTAAGAATTTATCAAGCAAACTCTTTCTACACAAACCATAACCCACGACTCACTATTATATCATTTGGGTTTCATAATCTTTGATTTTCTAAAGTATTCCAAGCATACAAGCATTCATTATAAGATCATCTAAGGTTACTCAAGGTAATAGCAAGCTTGGATTTGGGTTTAACAAGGATTAATCAAGAAAACATATTTAGGGTTTTCTTGATTAGGGTTTTTGATTTTGGAAGCCTTGGTTAGGGTTTATATCTGTGTACATCTCATCCTACGCAACTTCTATGAGTTTATTTAAAGTACTTTCAATGTTCATTCCATTCATTATCTTATGTGTCCATACTTGTTAGATATGTTAAACCCCACCTAGACTTCAATTTTTGGACACATGAAGTATTTTGTTAAAGCAAATATAACTCGAATTTATTACTTGTATAGGAGCAATAATACTTGAAATAAAGGTACATGCTTGGTAAGAAGTATTAAAATAATTTATAAGAAATTTGATTACAAATTAAATGGGGTTGAAGGTTTTAATTACAAGTTGATGTGTAAAGATCACAAGGACATGATGCCACTGTCAAGTGTTTATGACTTTTAAAGGACTTAATAATATAGGTTAAATATATGGTAATACAATACATGTAAATTAATTGGTGCAAAAGTTCCTAAATGAAAGTAAATTATAAAACAAAGTTTTATTAATCATAAGCCCTAATTAACTTTTAAATACTACTGTTTGATTCGACATTAAACCTATACATTTTACATTTATTAAATATACTCTTCCACAAGGATCGTAAGGCATGTAAGAACTCGAAAAAACGGATTTATATAACGAAAAAGATATGACATTACGAGTTTACGTTAATTAATCCGTATAAAAGTTATTTTTATAAAAGTTACTTTATATAATACTTCTGTCTTCAATCTGATCTATAAAAAAGAAATAATTTTATAAACCTAGCACGCTTACCTGACGAATCCAAGGACCATAATAAACCGAGAACAGAATTAAAAGAACAAGTTATGATGTTTAATAAGTTATATATTATTTAATTAACATAAAGTACTGTTTATATTAATATTTAACTTTTAAAGATTTTAAGAAAAAACTATTAGTTGGGTGTGTGACTATATAACATGTATATGTTTTATTTATATAAAAGTACATTATAAACTCATGCGAACCTATAATAATTAGGTTGCATTCGATTGGCCGGAGACGATTCACTTATTTTGAATTAGATCATCATTCATTCACTTACGGTGAGTTTATAGCCCCATCTTATCACTTGTTTTACATTTCCTTTACAAATCTCGGGGGAGAATACATGCTCAATACAACTTATTTACATGTTCGTTTACAATATCTTTTACATACTATTCTACACACTTGGTTTACATACTTGATTTTGCAATTCATTACAAACACAATTACATGGTTGATTACAAACTTGGTTTCATACTTTGTCACATACTCATTGCATAAACGTTTTACGAAATTTTTTTACATACTCATAAAAAACTCAATTACTGATGTTATAACACACTCTTTCAACTTATGGATTTAAGTACTCAAAGCTATTTACGAATAACAATGTTCATTTTTTTATTGGACACAAGTGTTTTTCGAGCGTTTATCATCTCCTGTTTAACATGGGCCTAAATAACATAACCCACCATTGCCCATATAAATCAGAACAGTTATTAAAATTCTTGACCAGTAGGACCGGATGAGGAAGTGCCGTGTATAAATAGATCTATTTGGAGATTACATCCCTGTTCAGGTAGTAGCTCTCACTAGTTTTGATCGTACTGAAACACAATGAGCATACATGTCAGGGAAGCAATTTTGGATGTTTACCGGGTTTGAACATCTACACGGGCTTATTTGCAATTAAATTGCTACATAGGATGTCGAGCTTTAGTGTCATTGAGTTGTTCTTTGAGCAAACATAGATATTAGTTATATGGTATTGTATCTGTTTATAGTAGACCCATACATGGAAAATCAACGATTTTCATTCACACTGTCCATACTACTTATTGAACATTACAAATTTCTAAAATTCTTTTCATTATATTGCGGCGAAGCAATAAACAACAAAAACTCTTTTGGTTATCTACAATTACTCTTATACATTTTCTTGGTCGATATTATAAGGATTGAAATGTCATACATCTTTATAAAATTATTTGAATTCCAACATTTAACATTTTATACTTTAACAAAACTCTATGGAACTCACCAACTTTATTTGACACTTTTCAGCTTGTGTTTCTCAGTAATAGAATCTTGCTTACTTGATGTGCATTGGATCCCTAAAATTTGACAAAGATTTTCAATCATGAGATTCTTCTTAGATACAAATGATCAAATCTCGTTGTATTACTTTTAAGCTTTTCATTGTGATGCAATTATTGGACAAATATTATATCAATTTCAAGAAAATCAACGAGATTACTTTTCAAACGACACATTTAGAGGTCTTTCTCTTGTATCTTGAGCTGTTGTATTATGAAGTAACGCCCCCTGACACATTTCCGCTACGACCCATTTTTGGAGGTGTTACAGTACTTCTTCCTAAGACCTAGATACGAAGAATTCTATCACAATTAAACGTATCCACATAAAGCATCCTTATTTGCTGATTATAATCTATCTTAGGGATTGAAGCAATGTTGATCTTGTTAAACCCTAGCTCATAGAGACTTTATACACTTACTGCTTAAAGGCAATTCATACACTAGTAGTCCACTAACCAAGTCTTTACGAATTAATTGAGAACGTAATCGTTGCTCCCAAGGGTCACCTACCGGTCCAACTAAGCTTGCAATCTAAAGGCAAAGATAGGTTATTATTTGTGATCCTATTGGTCCAGATGTATAAATCACTATATGGATAGCCATCCCAGCATCTAGATTACTTGATCTGTATCCCTATATCCAGATGAATGATAGGTCGCATACATAAGCATGTAAACAAGTATAAACCGATAAACATAAAAAAGTAATCAATGATAAATTAAGCAATCAAGATAAACAAAACCAAACATTCAAATCTTTATAATAATGGCTAACACCCGAAGGTATTAGCCTTCAAACATCATAATCAATACAAGAGTAATAATTTAGCCAAGGTAAACTAACCAAGTTAACGAATGATACCAAAAAATGAACGATTACAAGAGTATAGGAGATTACAAGTTGTTCCTATAGAATTAATTAATCAACTTTTATGGTTTAGGTATCAAAAATATGATTTAGCACACTGAGAACCCGTTTTTAGTTTTCTTATTTAAATCTGGAATGTGTCGATGTGGCATAATTGAATGAGTCAATACGGGCGTATCGGGGGTTTCTTGGAGTAGGGGACCAAACACGTTCGATATCTTCTTAGAATATTTATACTATATCTAGAATACGGCGTATAGACATCTTTGATACGGCGTATCGATCTTTGTTTCCTTTGTTGGTCTTTAGTGAAGTGCAGAACAGATACGTCCGTATCTTCCTGATGGATACGGCGTATAGGTATGTCAAAATAGTAATCATTCAATGTCTTTGTTTAAGCTCAGAATGCGTGCCTTTTTTTGCTATTTTTTTACCAAGGACTCCATAATTTATTCAATTCTCAAATACAAATGATTAAGTAACAATTCTTTGAAATAATTATACCAAATGGGTTATTTACATGGGATAAATTATGCTATAAAAGTAACATTATTTGATGTCATCAAATATCCCCCCACTTGAATTCTACTTGTCCTCAAGTAGCCTTTAGAAGTTTATGAAAATGTATCCCTAAGAATTTTTTTCGTGTAAGCATTTATTTATCTATTACAAGTACACAACCAAACACCACAAAATAGGTAGATGAAAATACTCAAATCACTCAACTAATCTATGTGGTAACATGTAACTAACTCGCTCAATTACTCGGTTATGACGAGTATTCTATCATAGGTTTGGCAAAGATACACATCTCCACCATTAGAGCTAAGGAGTAACAAGTTTATAAAGGTAAAATGGGTTTTTTTATATAAGGCTTAGGGCTGATCATACTAACAATCTTTCACCAAAAGTACCACACCAACAAGGCAGTTGAATCACACATACATGGCCGTAAAGACGGAATAGACATGTGTGTTCGATCACATCCTCATTCGAGTTTAACCAAGGGTTAGGATAAAGAATGATATAGGGTATAGATCTTCTAACTTTCACCAAAAGTAATAAACCAACAAGGCAGCTGAATCACGCGTACATGGCCGTAATAACGGAATAGACATGCATGACTCGATCACATCCTCATTCGAATAAAACCCAAGGTTAATGATTAGGAAAGGAAAATAAATTGTTGTTAAATAAAAATTACGAAACAAATAGACTAAGTCCAAACAGATAAGGTACAAGTTTCTAGACACTTTTTTCCGACCGTTACCATGATAAAGACACAACTATATACACATTTCTTGATCATAGATCAAAAACAACAACCTAAGTTGGCGAACCCGTAACGGTCAACTTCCGAATCAACCCATACTTTACATACTTTTACAAGACATGTGGCGTTATCTACCACTTTATACAAAACATTACATCGTTGGCTTATAAGACATATCAACGAATAATCTATCCTTGATATAATTCCTTCGGTTTAAGCTTTTGCGAAACGATTATCTCCAAACTTTCCTCCTCTTTTTTGTTGCGATTTTTCTAATTTTTTTATTTTTTATATATATACTAACTATGAATCTCGGTGTAATTTCACCATCTTCACGATCATAATAACTCCGGATAATTTTTCACATGATTCTTCATTCTTCGGATGCATCAATAATTGTGATGGTAGTAAAAATACATGAGTTTTGACTACTTAGTACATTCCCATTTGCATGTGCAAATTCCTTCCCAACCGTACCAAAGATAGAAAATGACACAAGACTCGGGAAATACATACTTTATACTTTAAGCAACTAGAAAATAAATAGACTTAATCTAACAGGGTAGGCTAAGGTGTAAAGGTGTAACAAAACAAACAGTTGGTGTTATTCCTAAAGGATTGGCTCTATTGGTTTTTCTAGGAGTATCTTACTGTTAAAATGAGAGTAAACAAAGGTTTTATACGGGATTTAGCTTACCAGTGTAGTTAGTTAATAAACAACATATATAGGCTTTTTGATTGTAATCCTAGAAATTTACCAATTTAAACAAGTTACTCCATCTAAATCCATAGTACTCATTATTGTGGTCTCGAATAGATATACCAAGCCAAGTTCTAAAGTTTACAACATCACCGGCACACTCATATTTTGTGGAATTTGGGTAAACATTTGGAAACGGATAAGGTTAAATTCTTACAATATCTAATAAGGGTTATTGTGTGCGGGTTATGTAACAAGTAATTTCACAAAAGTATGCTTGAAAAAAAATTAAATTTGAGCTTAGTTTAAGCATTTTAGTGTGAAAAATAGGACAAGTATGCATTCTAATTCCCATCCCCCCACTTGAATTATACAACGTCCTCGTTGTATAGATAAAACATTAAAAACACGAATTAAAAGAATTAGAATGAGAAACTCCCGTGATATTTTGCTCGGTAGATTCTCCAAGTTGAGTTTATGAGCAAGAATGTGTGTTGTAAATGCGTCTGGATACCATCATGACTACAATATAGACAAGATTCTAGATGATCGATACTTCACCAACTTCGTCCATTTCTTTGCAGCGAGGTCATGTGCAAAATATAGGAAAAACATGCAAAATCCTATCTCGGTTGCTATGGTTAATTATAAATAAACTAAACAAACAGTACAGGAGACCAATACGCCGTATCCATAAACTGGAATACGCCATATTGAGAAACCTGTAAAAAGTATCTAAATACGGGTTAGTATGCCAAATACGTTGTATCATATTCATGAATACGACGTATAGACAGAACTGATAATAATGTTTAAAGTGCATAAAAAATAAAGGACTGATAACGTCCAGACATTCAATATGTCATACGGTATGGAGCGGATACGCCGTATTGATGTCTGGGAAGACAGACACGATAAAAATAAATAACAATCCGGGTTGTCTCCTGGGAAGCACTTTTCTTTCAGCTAGTCTTTATGTAACATCCCGCTCCGATAAAGAGACCAAGAGTCACATTATGATGTCATATCGGAACATATAAACCCAAGCGGGAGACTTTATTAAATAAAAATACTAAGTCATGTAACAAAATGACTTCCAAAAGTATTAAATTACAACAAAGTCTAAATGAAGAGAGATCTTCAAACGAAATAAGTCTTAAACATAAATCCAAACAAAGAAAATCTATCAAGAGTCGGTCCTCTAAAAGCTTCTTACTCTCAACACTCAAATCTCAGCTTCCCGCTTATTACCTGTCGCATGAAAAGAAAATGCGGCTGAGCTAAGGCTCAGTGAACATATATAATAATAAAAAAGGTGATAAGACAAAAGAATGAATGAAACAAATCATGAGAACCTGCTAAAAAAATAGCATACGAAATACGAATCAAATGAATATGAATCAAGAACAACAAAGGAATGCCCACGAACTCAGATAAATGTCTAAACATGATATATGAATAGACCCTAAACAGATATAATCATATAGCCACATAATAAGTTGTACACATGATTTGCAACTTCTGATGTACCAAATGTGATATGGGGTGTATAGCACACACCCAACCATTCACCTGAACTGAACGGAACAAAGTACCTAGGATGCATCCATACGCTTGGTCGCTCGGTCCGAACACACTATATATAAATAGTATATATATAATATATAAGGATTAATCAAAAGTAATAAGAGAGTAAGTATTCCGTGGGCTTCTAGAAAATTGCTTTTAACCAAAGCAAAATCCAAAACCTCCTGGGTCGTTTCCCAACGATGCGTGAATTGAAAATCGGGTATACGTTCGTGATCGTGTTTTTGAATGATTTTAAAGTTTGTGGTTTGGATTCCTAATTCTATAATAATAATGCTAAAACAAGTAAATGAAACCTAAAAACGAAAGCGAATAAGGCTAAAACACTAAAAACGAGAACGGGATTCTAATCCCGTTCTTTAAAAATAGAAATCCTAAAAATTTAATCCTACAATCGCAAATTTAATTTTCCTAGGTCCTAAACGATAAAAGAAAATTTAAAAAAAAAGAATTGTATTTTTTTGATTTTTTAATAATTTTTAAAGCAATAAAAACAGTTTTAAAAAGAAAAAATGATTGAAAATAGTAAACTTAATGGGAAAAATCTAAAAAAATTCTGAAAAGTGCTTTGATTAATGCTGGTTCTATGAAAAATAAATTGGAATTGCCAGCTTATTGGAATGAGCTGGGAAAAAGCAAAAAGGGGCTTATGGCTTAAAAGGGAAAATTGAGTATAAAAAATAAATGGTGAGTAGGGCTAACAGATAGCCCTACTGGTGCTAATGGTTAGTGTGTGTTTGTGTGGGACGTATATGTGTTAAAGGGGAGGTCATGGGTTCGACCCCCATGCCTCTCTCTTTTTTGAAAACATTTATTTTTACTTCTTTTTTAAAACTTATAAAACAGACTAAAATAAGCAAATTTAAAAAAGTGACTTTTTACTAAAACTTAAAAATAAGCTGAAATAAGCAAATTAAAAGTGACAGATTTTACTTTTTTATACTAAGTCTAAAAGGCTAATCTAATAAGCTAGTTTAAGGCTAAATAAGCAAGATAAGCAAACACAGATATCTACTTACACCTATTAAGCACTTCTAAGCAAAAATTGAGCAAGGAAAATAAGAAACAAAGCTACAAAAGGCAAATAAGCTACAAGCTAAAAACTGTTAACTAACAGTCTAAGGGACCAATTTTTAGCTTATTTTTAAGCTTTTAGATGGAACCTTATGGGCTTAAGACTTATATTCTTAAAAAGCTTATCCAACTGGCTACCTAAAACAGCAAACAGAAAAGAGTTTGAAGCAAACTTAAGCTATGAAAAGGCTTATGGAAAAGGGCTACTAACACAGTACATGCTGATTTTTGGTTTTCTTTAAAAGCAAATTGACAATATTGCAGCCCTAAAATAAGCCAGTAAATAAAGTTTAAATACTAAAATAAGTTAAAACAAATGGACCTTGACAATTAAAGAGCTTATCTTCTTAAAATTAAACTCGAAAAATGATTCTAACTAACCTAAATGTGAATTTGAAATGAGAACTTTAAGACTTGAAAAAGGGAACTATAAACTTGGATAGATTTTTGACCAACAAAAGAAAACTTAAACATACAACTAAACTACTGCATTTGACACTATAAAAGGACACTAAAACAACATTCAAAACCTGGTTTGGAAGCTTAATCAAATAAGCAATTTCAACACTGTTCTGTCACAACAGTATTAAACACCAATTAGAAAAAAAACTTAAAAACAAGCCTTAAGACTTAAAAGCTATTGAAAACAGATTAAAAACAGCTTAAAAAGGCTTTTGCAAGCTGTCCAAATGACCAAAACAGTTTTTAAACCAAGTTTGACCCTTTTTTACTGCTGTCCCAAACACCCCGTTAAACTTGAAAAATCCTTTTTAAAGCTGATTTATAAAGATTTAACCAAAGTTTTTGAAAAACAGATAATCAACAGTTTAAATTAAGCAACAATAAGCACAAAAAGCACAGGAATAAGCACTAAAATAAGCAAATAAGCAATAAGCAATTTAAAGGAAAATAAAGACAGTTTAACATAAAAACTTAAATAAATGACATCAAAGCAATAAATAAATACAAATAAGCATAAAGAACATAAATATGCACAAATAAGCTAAAAGTAAGCAGTAATAAGCACTTGTACAGTAAATAAGCAGAAATTTGAAAAATGAGAAAAACTCACAAGTGTCCAATCTTTTTGGCAAGACAATAAGACCTCAAACAGCTTATAAACCTTTCCTATAGCTTCTCAAGAAGCACTAACCCAAGGTCATCTAGAATTTACCTTGCTCCATGTGTTTTCTTGGTATTTTTGTGATTTTTTGGTTTTTAGGACAGAATTAAAAACAAGTGCTTATATAAGCTTTCAATGGTTCAAAAGCTTATACAAGAGCTTAAAAACAGTAATTAAATGACAAGTAAGTAAATGATAATAATTAAGGAAAACACTTTAAAATTTCATTAATCTTAAAAATTACAATGCAAGAATTTAAATGACAGTAATTAAAATGACATGAAAAGTAAATTTTAGTATTAAAATGGTACAAATTTGTTAATACAAAGCTTGGACTTAGCAAAATTCGACGAAAGAGTATAAACTACACCAGTCCTATATTTATACTAAAACTATAAGGTCTTGAGCTTCACTTGTGTGTTTCTTTTGAGAGTGAATTAAAGAAGTGTGTTGGTTGTGTGAGAGAGATCCCAAAGGTCATCTCAACCTTTCAATTTTCTTTGTCCCCAAGTCATATCATCACGACCATTGATTTCATTTGTCCAATTAGATGTTAAGGGATTGCCCCCCCCCCCCCCCCCCCCCCCCCCCCCCCCCCCCCCCCCCCCACCCCCCCCCCCACCCCCCCCCCCCCCCCCCCCCCCCCCCCCCCCCCCCCCCCCCCCCCCCCCCACCCCCCCCCCCCCCCCCCCCCCCCCCCCCCCCCCCCCCCCCCCCCCCCCCCCCCCCCCCCCCCCACCCCCCCCCCCCCCCCCCACCCCCCCCCCCCCCCCCCCCCCCCCCCCCCCCCCCCCCCCCCCCCCCCCCCCCACCCCCCCCCCCACCCCCCCCCACCCCCCCCCCCCCCCCCCCCCCCCCCCCCCCCCCCCCCCCCCCCCCCCCCCCCCCCCCCCCCCCCCCCCCCCCCCCCCCCCCCCCCCCCCCCCCCCCCCCCCCCCCCCCCCCCCCCCCCCCCCCCCCCCCCCCCCCCCCCCCCCCCCCCCCCGCCCCCCCCCCCCCCCCCCCCCCCCCCCCCCCCCATCCCAACCCCCCCCCCCACCCCCCCCCCCCCCCCCCCCCCCCCCCCCCCCACCCCCCCCCCCCCCCCCCCCCCCCCCCCCCCCCCCCCCCCCCCCCCCCCCCCCCCCCCCCCCCCCCCCCCCACCCCCCCCCAACATGGCATTGACTTCATATGGGGTGGTAAATATGTTTTGTTTTAACATGGTAAAAAGGTTTTGGGGTTTAGCAACTTATTCCTTGATGTTTGTAAATATATTGTTTGCAAGAATCGTCTTTAGTATAAATGGGTTTGGGAGTGCAAAATTGGCCCTCCAAGTGTATGTAGTTATTGCACGCATGGTCCTTTTGTGATAGAGGACTAATAGCCGTTTGGAAGGTAGTTAACTTCTTAACTTAAAGGTTTTGGCAGAGTATATGCATAATGGGCCTCTTTGTTATTGTTTGGCCCGTTTGCTTGAAATTGTCTTCATATTAACACTTAATGGGCTGCCCTGGCCCATTAGATGGGTAAGGGTGGCCCATTAAGTATTTCTTCAGTTACGGATTTGACTTTGACTATTGAATTTGTCTTTCACGCTTTTCCATTCCGTGCTCGGTTTTGTCTGTTTTGGCTTAATTTTTCATCCTTTTGTCAGATATTCATTTCCTGCACAATATAAGTAAAAACATACACATACAATGTATTTTTGGTACGTTTATGGTCATTTAAGTCCATTTTAATAGAAAATTATATGTGTAATTAAGCACATACCAAAATCCCACATACTAAACTATTGTCGTGTCCTCACGCAATGCTATAAGTAAACACTTAAGAAAACTAAGACCCTCAACCCCCCTCGACTAATAACCTCAAAAAGTAGCTAAGTGTTCATCAAGGGGAATTAAAGAATCAATTGTTTAGAAAAGCCCCGTTTTTACTATTTTTAAATAGATACACTTATTCCTACACATATTTTTGTATTTTTCTTTTTTCTCATTTTTTTGTACTTTTCATATTAAGCAACTAACTAACATGTTTGACTTTCGTTATTTTATAACTTTTAGGGATCATAGAACAAGAAACATTTCAATCTTAAAATGCCCCTGAAAGGATAAATTCATCGTTCCTGATTTTTCACTTATTCCAAACCAAGCTTAAAACGAAATCACCATTAAATAAAAGTTAAAATGCTAACACTACTCATATTTGTAACTTGTGAACTTTTCACTCCCGACAATTAAATTAATAACATAAGAGTGAATGTAACCATATTCCGAATTTCAACCATGGATCAACGTTTGGCAAAATTCTATGCTTCACGTTCCACCCGAGAATAATGAGTTTGAAGGCGATATCATCTTATGTAGCGACTTTCGACTCGGCACATACTAACCTTAGCGGTATAAAAGTGACCAGGCTTTGACACCAATCCCCCACAGAGACTAGTATCGGGACTCACGGACCTTTTGTTTCAAAACTCTTGGTTTTCCTGTATATACATAGCTTATTAGAAAAACTTAAAATGAAATAGTCTTAGTTCAAAAGCATATTTAAATTTAAGAAAAAGATATTTTCCTTCCCTATATTATTAAATCACATTTTACTACAACTTAATATAATTATTCAGGCTTTTAAACTAAGGAAATCTTCGACCTTTTTAGAAGGCTGAGCAACATCGGTTGGAAGCCGGCAAGATGCACAAACCTTTTGTCGGTCTCAGAAATTACAAGGTGCCTTTATTTAGAAGACTTCAACATCGGTTGTAAGCCGTGCAAAGATGCAATAAAACATTATATTAGCCCACGGTTTTTATTATTATTATTACCATCAATTTTTTTTACAATTTACCATAGATATAAGAAAATTTCTTTTAAAAGAAAATTTAGTATAAATTTGAACTAAAATTATTGATATCGACTATACTTCAAAATTTATTGATTTAAGTTTAATTTTTGAAAAGAGCACGTATTATTAGTCCGGTTAGAAGCTTATGGGAGAAAAAGCCACAAACTACACTTATGAGCTCTTAAGATTTCCAAATAATCCTTGTTTAGCATCCAACTCATACTTAACTCTATCTTTTTTGTTCTTCGCAAAGATTCGTGAATGCTTAGTCTAAAAGTTAAGGAACAAGCTAGAGCTCAACACGCTCGATCGAGTCAAAATTTATTCTTATTCTACCCAGCAGGAAAGTCAAAATTCAAAACACTTATTTTATTTTTGAAAATTTTTAAATTTTTTCATTTTTTGGTATTTTGATGGTAAAAACAGGATTAAGTGAAAACAGCGACTGCAGGCACAATCAAATCGATAGACCCCCCCCCCCAATACTAGAACTGAACATTGTCCTTGATGTTTTAAGAAGGGTCTCTAAGTAAATCCTAAGCCGTTTATTAAGTATGCTTAAAGATAAACGTTAGTCGATAAGATTTGGATATTGGATTCCCAAAATGAAGTTGAGGATTTGAAGCTCTAGTGATCGAAGGACAAAAACCGAGAGCACGAAAGTCATCACAATCCGGGAAATCCTAGACAATAAACAACAAAACACAAAGCATGAAAAATGGAAGAGGTGAGCCTCCTCACACAACACACTTATTCATTACTACTATTAATATAATATTAGGATAAGCATGGGTTGCCACCCACGAAGCGCTTGCTTTAGGTCACTTAGCTTAACCCGATCCCCCCATACTTAAGCTTGTCAAGGGGGATAGAAATGGAGACACGGAACATCCAAAACACGGATGTCCTCTCCATAAGAGCAAGGAAAAATCTCCATCGGGCTTTCAAAAAATTTAATGACTTTGAAAGCTTTAGAGCCCCGATGAGATAATTCCGGGATAAGAGAAGTATGAACTCCTTTAGAAGTGAGAATCCCGGGGTTGAAAACTTTTTCCTCATTTTTGGATGAAAACGAGAGTAGAGTTTCGGACCCGGGAACTTCTTTGTGGAAAGGAAATTCACAAAGAGGAGGATTAAAATCCTCAAAAATTAAAGAAGCATTAGATAACTTCTTTACATTCTTTTTCATTGTTGCATGATTGGTGACTTCAAAATGGTTCTCATGATTGAGTATACCCGGATTAAATACCTTGTCCTCGTTGTTGGTCAAAGGCAAAGCATCAACCTTAAAAAAATCCTCATAGAAAACCGAGTCACACTCAAGAAAAAGAAGGAAATCACTTGATCTAGGTGGATCAAGTTTCATCAATAAATTTTAGAATCCTTTGATTTCTCTCTTCCTGAGTCAAATGGATCATAATATGTATTATCATTAACGGTCTCAAGATCAAAAAGTTCATCATCATAATCATCCCATAATGGTGGGGATGAGTAATCAAGAGCATGTTCATCGGTGAACATCTCAGAAATGGTATCAAGATTGTCATCAGGAGAATTTTTATCAACCGAATCTTCGAGAATAGAATCCATTTCCTCGATAGGATCATGGTTAAGCAAATATTCTATTTCTCTAAGACCGGATTCGGTATCAAAGGGAAGGTAATCAATTCCTGGTGGAAATGCAAAATGAGCGAGTTCATCGGTGAACTCCTCAAGAGAATAATCAACAAGATCGTCATTTCCCGGTGGAAATGAAATACTTGCAAGATAAGCTTCGAATTCTTCCCAAATTAACTCACTTTCTTCTAGGGAAGTAAGCGTGAGGGAAGAAGAAGACTCGGTCATAGGTTCCGAAATCGGAGTGGGATTGCCACTCGATGGGCTGATAACTTCCGGTGAAGTTAAATCGGTATGAGAAGTGAGAGAAGAAGTGAGATTGCCACTTGGATGATTTGTTGCAAACAAATCTTTAAGAATTTCCTCATGTGAAACATTGTAGATATCAATCATGTTGATTGATTCTTTATGAGCACTAGTACAAAAAGTGGATTTGGTCACACATGGGCAAAATGGAACGACCACACATTCACATATTTATGTGGCTAAAGGTACCAAAATAGACAACATTTACTAATTAGCCACACATGAAAATTTCGAATGTATGACTATTAGAACTGTATTGCCACACATTCGAACATTATGTGGCTAAAGGTAACTTGTAATATTATTTAGCCACATATGAATTTGGAACGCGTGACAAATACAAGTAAGCTTGAAGCATTAGTCACGATATACATATAAATAGTAACAAATATATGTCACACACTTGAACAATGTGACCAAATTGGCATATATGGTCACATGAAGTAATTTTTTATGTGTTTAAATCATACAGTCAAGTTTTGTCACACATTATTTGAGGGTGACTGCTATCTTTTGCTAATTATTTAGCCACACATGAATTTAGAACGCGTGACAAATAAAAATTAAGGTTGAAGCATTAGTCACGATATACATATAAATAGTGATAAATATATGTCACACACTTGAACACTGTGACCAAATGCCATATATAGTCACACTAAACTTTTCGCACATTATTTATTTAATTCTTTTTATCAAATGTTGTTAATTTTTTATCAAATGTTGTTTGAGAGTAGGACCTAGGCGGTTCTGAAAATAAAACGAAATCCCATTTCCAAAAGGGCGCGATAATTCCCTCCCTAAATTTCATTCAACTCACAAAAACCTCACTTTCCCCCTTTCACATTCACAAACCCTATCCACCACCATAGTTTACCCTCAACTTGATACTTACCACAACCAATTAACCACTGTCACACACCACCACCGCTACCACCGTTGCACACCATTCGTCACACAACCGAGCTAATCGAATATATATATCTATAATCGAATATATATCTATATATCTACATTAGATCATATCCAATCAAGAAATCTCCAAAAAACGAACCTGTGTCTATATAAGCCTACCTTTATTATCGTTGCATCTCACACTCTTTTACTTTATAAGAAAGTCAATCACTTTATTCGTTTGAAAGAATGGTTTGTAAAGATTTAACAATGAAAGCGAGTTCCAAGAAAGCTAATATCTTGGTTCTTGGCAAAGCATTCCCTCACCAGCTTGTTATGCAGGATCTCTTTGTTGATGGGTATTTTAGAGACACTAATTGTGATGATCCTGAACTCAAGCGGAAGCTAACTCGCCTCTGTAAAGATTTGTCTTCTCATTTTCTTTTGTATATTCAATTTTTCGACTTTATTTGGCCTATTTTTTTTATTGGTATCCTTTTTGTTTGTACTTTCACAGGCAAAACTACAACAGTGAGAACACGGTATGTGGTTATGTCACAAGAGATACTTCACCAATACCTTGAGTTAGCACTTGAAGGCCTGCCAATAGTCAAGCAAAGACTTGATATATGCAACAAGGCTGTGACTCAAATGGCTATAGAAGCCTCACAAGCCTGCATCAAAAATTGGGGTCGGCCAGCATCAGATATCACCCACTTGGTCTACGTTTCCTCTAGATAATTAACCAATTAACCTATATTTGTTGCAGCAGGCTAATCGAACTAGGAGGTACTAGATTTCTACAATTGATGTTCTTTTTCAATTAACCTCTTCAATATTTCATTTATTTTGTTATTAAATTTGATTATATATCTATGTGTTTATTGTATTGTTTGGTAAGTTCTTTGGGTTTTCATTATGTTTTGATTTCATAAATTAGGGTTTTGATTATGCTATATGATATGCAAAGTAAGGGTTTTAATATTGATGTTGCTCTCATACATGGAGGTTTTGTGTATCTTATTTTTTTGTCATACACGAGTTGTTTGGTAAAGCTTTTTTTGCTCGCACTAAGAAGTCATTTGAACATTGTATTTGTTGTCTAAAATGGAGGTTTTAGTCCTGAACTTGCTATCATATATGGGGTTTTTTTTTGTCTATATGTTGTCATAAAAGGGGTTGTTTCGTAAAGTTTTTTTGCTCTCACAAATGGGGTGTTTGAACACGCTATTTGTTGTTCAAGTTTGGGGTTTTAGGCATGATGTTGCTGTCATAGATGAGGGTTTTGTGTGTCTTATTTTCTGTCATAAATAGGTTGTTCGATGAATCTTTTTTGCTCTCAAAAATTGGTCTTGATGTTGTGTGTCTTATTTTCTGTCATAAACGTATAATTCATCTCTATATCTATAAAGGTTAACACAACTCTACCAATGGTTCTTGATGTTGTTTAATTGTCACTTAACTGGGAGGTTCAAGACTAATTACGAAACTTATTTCATGTTGATTGACTTGGTTTAGGTTATCGACATGTCGGTTCTGCTCACCAGGAAGAAGGAAGAAAGTGAGGACAAGATGTTCGAGTCAAGCACCAGAAGTGCACTTTGTGGCTGAGAATGCACGCATGAACAACACTAAACTTGAAGGTAGGATATGTTTTTTATTTGATGCATTACTACTTCCTTTAAGTTTATTTCGTAGGTGAAACATCTCCCGAATATATATGAAAAAGAAGACCAGTTCAGCAAAGTCGGCCAAGAGATACTCAAACGTCGTGCATACGGCATGTGCCTTTCGGTTCTAAATGAAAAAGAAGACAGTTTGACCAGTGATATCTCCATATTTGTTTTTTCATGTTGATTTTTCTTAAGTGTGTGATGAAAAAGAAGACAGTTTGATAGGTGAGATCTCCATATGGTTCTTTTTTTTATATAGAGAGAACAACATTATCCATTGACCCGATTCAGATTTGTATATCAAGTACTAACATGGTGTCGTATATAATGTGTGAGGGAAGTTTGTGGAATTTTCTCAAAGTGAAACTCTTTTATTATTTAGTCTTTTGTTTTGGATGTCATAAATTGTTTTTCCGCTTGATTAAAGCTTCACATGATGAAGGTGCTTTTAAGCCCTTCACGAATAAAAGAGGGAACGACCCTTCTTTTTTCCTTCTATTGAGATCGATAAAGTTTTGGTAATTATTCCAACAAGATCACATAGTTGTTTAACAAATCTTCATAACAGTATTCTTTGTTTTACACGATTTAAGTTTGTTTGATCCGATTACATGTATATAACCTTTGTTTTTATGTTACGGCTTTGGTTCTTAATGATAGAGGTATCTGCTGCATTGATGGATTTGATAAAATGTTTGAAAATGCAAGGAGCATGTTACAAGAGGTACAACACGTATCCATCTATTATTTTTTACCTTTTCATAACCACTGCTTTCTTTTTCTCATTGATCACTTGATGCCATCACTTAAACTCACAAGTTTAATTGTTGAGATCATCTTGTTATATCCTGATGCCTTTAATTTTGTTAAACATTTTTATCCATTTTTATACTTTGTATCATTGATCTTTTTTTTATTTTGAACATCCCTTATAGTTATCTTAACTAGATTTTTTTTATTTGTAATGCTTGTGAACATTAACAGTAGGGGCATGATTTTTTGTTTATTTTAACATCACTTTTAGTTATCTCGGACGATTTAGAATTAATGTTCACATAATGAAACCAATTAACTAATGTTCTGGTTGACTTGCAACAGGTTAGTTATGGGGAAGAAGCTTGAGCAAGTTGAGGAACATAAACGAATTAAGGCTGAACTAGAATATATGCGTAAAGAAATTAAAGACCAATGTCACAAATTAGTTAAGTCCAAGAGTTGTTCTACAGTTTTTAACATCATTTATTGTATATTTTTGGTTCAAGGTACGTCCCTCTTATTTAAATTCCATACAAAATATGCTCTTAACGTATTACTGAGTAAAAAGTTGGCATGTTTATTGGAGTGTTGTATATGATATATGGAGTCATTTAATTGATACACAATCTGATTAGGATTAACATCAGGATATAAAATGTTGGCCTATTTATTGGAGTGTTACATATGAGATTATAGGTTGCAACAATTGTGGTCCTTGGCACTTGGTGTAGGGTTATGTAGTTCCAAATTAGTGCAAACCGATTTTGCAAGAATTGTTCAATCTGTGGACCTGGGATTGCAGTCCTAGGTAGATTAGGTTGAGCTCTACACTATATTGGTATCACACTATATTAAATTTTTACACAAGGTCTAGCAGATGATAAAACATGACTAGTTTGATTAGTCTTTTTATCAATGTACATTTTTTGTTATATAAGCAGTTCTTATACACTAAGCAGTACTAACTTATACACTAGCAGTATTAGCTTCTTTAGCAGCATTAACTTCTCTGAGCAGTCTTAACCATGAGCAGTACTAATATATTCACTAGCAGTACTAACTTTGTACTAGCAGTAGTAAACACTTAGCATATTTTTCTTTGAAGTTCACTAGCAGCATTAAATCAGCCAAGCAGCATTAACTTCAACCATGAGCAGCAGTAATCCAAACAGCATCAATAAGACTTTTAATCCTAACACTATAGATAGCAGGCACTGATCCTAAACTGATGAGTCTATGCATTTCTTAATTTATATTGCAGGTGTCTCTGGTGGACATTAATCCTATAAATAGCAGCGCTGATGAGGAGGGCGGAACAACTGTTGTTAGTATTGAGAAAGAGCGAAAAGCATTCAGAAGTTAAGCTAAGAAAAGAGTCTTCAAAGTCCCTTAAATTACTGATATTTTATTATGTACGACATTACAATTTTATAATTGGTTCAGTTATATACATTCTAGTTTTATTGTATTTGAATTTGTTTTGATATATATTGATTTCTTAAATGTGACTAAAAGATGCATATGGTCACACTTATTAACACTTTTGGTTACTGTTTGCTTAATTCTTTGTGTGACTAAATATTACAAAAGTCCACACAAACATAAAATTCATGTGGCCATTGGATGATCAACAGTCACACAAAATACACATTTCCTCACTTTAAAGAGCATATGGTCACACTTATTAACACTTTTGGCCACTTTATGCTTAATTGTATGTGACTAAATACCCAAAACAAACATGCTTTGTGTGACTAAATATTACAAAAGGCCACACAAACATAAAATTCATGTGGTCATTGGATGATCAATAGTCACACAAAATACAAATTTCTTCACTTTAATCAGCATATGGTCACACTTATTAACACTTTTGGCCACTTTATGCTTAATTGTATGTGACTAAATACCCAAAACAAACATCCTTTGTGTGACTAAATATTACAAAAGGCCACACAAATATAAAAGTAATGTGTCCATTGGATGATCAATAGTCACGCAAAATACACATTTCTTCACTTTAAAGAGCATATGGTCACACTTATTAACACTTTTGGCCACTTTATGCTTAATTGTATGTGAACTAAATACCCAAAACAAACATGCCTTTGTTTGACAAAATATGACAAAGCCCAACACAAACATCAAATTCATGTGTCCATTGATGAACAATAGTCCACAACAAAATACATATTTCTTACACTTTAAAAACGACCCATATGGTCACACATATTAACACTTTTGGCCACTTTATGCTTAATTGTATGTGACTAAATATACAAAAAAACATGCTTTGTTTGGTTGTACAATGTTTACGGTCACTAAATTTGTACCTAATTAGTCACACAAAACATGGAAATGGACACATAACTAGAAAACGTAACCGTAGTGACCTAGGCCGACGAGAACCTTTTGTCACACACAAGAGTTTGCTTCGAATGTTGGACTATATGTATATCGTCACACATATGTGAGACCAAATCCACTTTTTGTACGAGTGGAGTTGGGTTAGAATAGCTTGAAGTGTCATTATTCTCATATCAAGATTAATCTTTCGACACCGTCACGGAGGAGTCATCTCCTCTCCCTGAACGGCGATCAAAAGCACGAGGCGGGTCCTAAGACGGGCCTCCCAAGATGTAGGGGGACTCGAGGATCGCTCTCAATAATCAAACATGACAAGATCAGTGCGGGGAATGTGAACTTTCCAACTGGAACAAAGACATCTCTTGCAATTCTAACCAGAGTGCAAATCTCCCGGTTAGCAAGTTCAAGGGTCATTTGGGTGGAAATAAGCTCGGGTAAATCTAACTTTTTTTAAACCAAGAGTGGCATCAAGTTGATGCTAGCACCTAGATCGGCTAGGGCCTTGCACTTGAGCTCACTAAAACCACACGGAATGAGAAATTTCCCAGGGTCTCCTAGTTTCTCGGGTAACCTCTTTAGGATAACCGCTGAGCAATTTTTATTGAGGGGTGTATTTGCTAGCTCTAAAAGTTTCTCTTTATTGGAAAGGAGACTTTTAAGCATCTTTTGGTATTTCAGGATAAGAATTAAAGCATTAGCAAGAGAGATGTTGATGTGAAGTTGTTTGAACATTTGCCAAAATTTATGAATTTGGACTTCATCTTTCTCTTTCTGTTTTTATTGGTTCATTCTTGAAGGATAAGGGATATGAGGGTGACGAGGATCCCTTTGGTGAACCACATAATTTCTTTGTGACGGAGGTTTAGCTTTTTGGACAAGAGGAGGTGGGACCTTAATGGTAAACTCACCATGTTTCGGGTCCGTTAAAGTTTCCTCTACACGTTCATCCTCCTCCAGATTAATGAATGGAGGAGGCATAGGAACGGAAGGTCCATCAAGAACAAGACCACTTCGGGTGGTGATGGCTTTCAATTCACCTTTCGGGTTAGCAATTGTGTTGCTAGGGAGAGATCCCGTACCCGAAGTAAAAGCGGTGTTCATTTGGAAAAAGCTAGCCATCATGTTCTTAAGCTCATTGGTTTGATTTGACATTGAAGTTTGAATCAAATTATGCATTTCATTCCTTAACTCATTTTTCACATTGTTAATTTGAGCTTGCATGGCTTTTATATTAACATCATTCATTTCTTAATTTTTCCCCTCCAACTCACATAAAGGAACACCTTTGGTTTTTGTTGAATTGAGCGTGTAAGTATCTTGATGGAAATTGTTTCCTCGATTATATCCTTGAGGTTGGCTAAACCGGTTTTGATTATTTTGCACATTCAGTTGAGCAAAACCCGGTGGTCGAATTTGATTAGCCACACTCGGAGGACGATAACCGAAATTACCCTGATTGTAGTTAACCGCGACTGCCGAAACGTATCCTTAAATATTATCCCGAAAAGTGTTGCCATCGGCAGCGAGACACTTATAATAAGGATGAGCACCACCGCAAGTAACACAAATTTCCTCAATGGCTTTTACGGAAGCTGAAGGTGGGGTTGCTTGAAATTGTTTGAGAATAGCGGTCACGGCGGTAGTCACAGCACTTGTTTGCTGATTTACTACATGAGTAAGTTTGGCTATCTCAGAGGAAGAAGAAGAATTAACATCACTTGATTTCACTTAAGAAACAATCGATTTGTTTCGTGAATTACGGACTTTGGATTTGTTTTCGATAATCGTCAACACATCTCGAGTACTTCTTTCTAAAAGATTACCACCGGCGGCAAAATTCAAAGAATCTTGGTCGGTTGGGTTTAAGGCATTGTAGAAGGTATCAAGTTGATTCAATTCGGTAAAACCATGATGAGGGCATGCACGAAGGAGATCTTTGTAACGGTCCCATGCCTCATGAAACGATTCACCAAAACGTTGTTCAAAGTTGGAAATTTCATTTCGGAGATTTGTCATTCTTGAGGGAGGAAGGAATTCATTTATGAATTTGGAAATAAGATCTTCCCAAGTGAGAATAGAACGAGGGGGTTCTTTTTTGCGCCAACGACGGGCTTCCCCAGCAAGAGAGAATGGAAAAAGCATAAGCTTAATCGCTGAATTAAGCACATCCTTGTATTTTATTGTGGAAGTTATTTTGTTAAACCAACAAATGTGATCATGAGGATTTTCTTTCGTCCAAAGAATTGGTCTGAAGTCATCATGTTAATGAGACTATGCTTGAGCTTGAAATGCTCAGCAAGAATTGGTGAAACCACGATTGCCTCTGCATAACCCTCGGTGGGTGCACGGAGCAATTCCGCCATAGTACGTTGATCAGCCATAGTATCTACGGGAGATTCTTCAAGAGAAAAAGGTTGCTTTGAACGTCTACATTTACGACGTTTCAGATTTGAAGTAGTTGGATTAGGAGAAGATTCACCAACTAGATTCAAAGAAGAGCGAGTGCGCATGCACTAAATACAAGAACAACATAATATTTTTGGTAACCGGATGTTAAAAGTCCACGGTAGCTCTTTAAACTACGCACAAGAGAGTGGAAGGAATTAGCACGCCGAAGCGATATAAAAGCGTTCTTCCTTTTTGGGCGATGTTCCTTGGATCAAGCCCACCTTATACCCTCCTTATAGTTCGTAATTCAAAGGTGAGCCGATTATAACGATTAACAACACGATTTGTTTTGTTGGTTTTTCAAAAAATTTGGTACTTTGAATACTTTAGGAAAAGTATTGTTGGTATTTTTTAATTTTTTATAATAAGAAAATATTCACAAACGGAAAATGATAACTTCACGAGGAAGGGTCTTCAAAAACTAATCTTCAAACGAAACACGAAAATCGCACACACCTCCCCAGTAGTGGCGCAAAAAATTGATAACCACCTTTTTAGGGGTAATTATATATCAAATATAGTATACGTATTCGACGAGATTTCAAAGAAATTACTTTTGACCAAAGTAAAATCTAAAATCTCCCGGGTCGTTTCCTAACGAGGCATGAATTGAGAATCGTAATTACGTTCGTGATCGCGTTTTTGAATGATTTTAAAGTTTGTGGGTTTGGATTCTAATTCTACAATTCAAAATGCACAAATAAGTAAAAGAAACCCTAAAACGAAAGCAATTTAAGCTAAAACACTAAAAATGTTAACAGGATTCGAATCCCGTTATTTAAAAAACTAAATATTACAAAATTAACCCTACAAACCCAAATCTAATTTTCCTAAGTGCTAAATGATAAAAGAAATTTAAAAAAAGGAATTATATTTTTTTCATTTTTTAATAATTTTTTATGGTTTAAAAACTGTTTTAAAAAGAAAAATTAATTAAAAATACTAAACAAATTTGGAAAAATCTGAAAAATTAAGGAAAAGTTCTTTGGACAGTACTGGTTCTATGAAAAATAAAAAGGGTGGAACAACTTATTTAAATAAGCCGGAAATAAGCAAAAATGGGCTTATAGCTTAATGACTAAAAAGGGGTTAAATAATAAACTTTGCAAAAGAAAACTGAAAAAGACCCAAGGGCGAGTGGTGTGTGGTGTGCGTGTTAAATATATTGGTTGAGGGAGGTAGAGGTCTAGGGTTCGAGTCTTGTGCTCACCCTAGACTTCCCTCCTTCCCAATATATTTTTTTTGCAAAAATTTTCTATAGACAAGCTTTAAGACTCAAAAATAAGCAATTTTTATAAAATGATTTTTTGTAAAAATCACAAATAAGCACAGTAATAAGCTAAAAAGTGTGACAGATTTGCTTAAGGGCTTAAAAGGCAAAACTGTTAAGCATTTTTAGGACTAATAAGCCAAGCAAACAACAAAATAAGCTAACACAGAGACTATACTACACCTAATAAACAATTATGAACAAAATTAAGCAAATAAGAAAATCGAATCCTAGCTTAAAATGACAGAATCCCTAAAAGGCTTTTGAAACTAAATTTTAGACTAGAAATGCTAAAGAGCTCAAATAAGCTTTAACCTAAGTAAAATAAGCTAGAATGAATTAAAACTAACCTAATAAGCAAATAGACACAAGAATTAAGCAATACTAACAAGCCAAGAGCACAAATAAGCAAATAAGCACTTTGGGTTAAAACTGTCAATCAAAACAGGCACAAGGGCACTTTTGAGCTTAATTTTAAGCCACAAAATGGATCCTTATGGACTTAAGGCTTATAACACTGAAAAGCTTGAACAATATGCTACAATAATCATCAATCAAAAAACATTTTGAAACACATTTGAGCTATAAAAAAGGCTTAAGAAAAGGGCTACTCACACAGATTGTACTTTTTTGGTTTTCTTTCAAAAGACAATTTGCTATATACAGACCTAATTTAAGCTAGCTAAAATAAGTTAAAAATGTAGAATAAGCTGAAACAGATTTACTTGGTACACCAATGAGCTTATGTGTAAAAAAATCAGAACCTAAAACCAATCTTGACTTATCTAAATTTGTGATCTAAAATTGACTTTTTAAAACTTTAAATCTAAAAGAATGCACTAGACAGATTGAGTTACAAAACTAAAACACACATTACCACTTATTTTCTACTGCATTTAAACTTAAAGTGAAACATAAACCAAACCTAAAAACAACCTTTTAATCAAGAATAAAAAAGAAACAGTTTGAAAAGATATTAAAAGCACAGATTCAAGGGACTTATACACAACACCTCAAAACTTGTTTTTAAACTTTAAGACCTTTTAAAACAGATTAGAATGACTTAAATACAGGCTTATTAAAGAAGACTTTATGACCTAAACCAGTTTAAAACCTCTTTTGACCCATTTTCAATCTTAACCCAAACACTCTTTTAAGTATCAAAATAAAATTTTAAGCTTGATTTTCAAAGTTTTAAGCAAAATTCTTAAAGGACAGATGACAAGCAATAACTGTTAAGCAGAAATAAGCACAATCCAACCACAAATAAGCATTTAAATAAGCAAAAAATTAAAAATGTAAACTTACAAATCCCTTGCTCAAAACAAGGCAAATAAAGATGATCTACAAGCTCTAGCTTGTCAAAGACAAGCTAGTATGGTCTATAAGCTCTTCCAAGGCTAGCTTATCATCCAAATGCTGAGGTAATTTAGGAGTGGACTCTTTTTGTGATTTTTTTGGTTTTTAAGATAGAATTGAAAACTAACTTTTTATATAAGCTTTTAATGATTCAAAGGCTTATATAAGAGCTTAATGACAGTATTTAAATGACAATGTAAGTAAATGAAAGAATTTAAAGAAAACTTAGAATTTCATTAACTTAAGAAAAATTACAATGCTTAAAATTAAAGGACAGAAATTTAAATGACAAGTAAATTAAAATGCAGTATTAAAAATAGGCAAATTTGTTTACACAAGACTTGACTAAACAAAATTCGACAAAAGAAAATGAACTACAAATGCCTATATTTATACTAATATCTTCAAGCTTGGTCTTCACTTGTTGTGCTTGTTCTGTGAGAGACTGAGAGCCGGTGTGCTTGTTATGTGAAAGGGTCCAAAATATCAATCTCAGCCATTAATCATTCTTGTTCACTAAGGTCTATCATCACAGCCCACCATTTCCTTATCTTTTTCATTAACCAATGGTATTGTTTAGGATTGCCAAGGTGGCAATTGCCCATGTGAAGTGGGGCTGAGGATGGAGAGTGATGTTTTATTTGGTGGTGCAAGAATCAAAGTTAAAATGACAGGGAAGAAGGAATAGTGACTTGGGCAGGAAAAATGTCGTTACTGTTAGTTTCTTTTGGGCGCAGGGTGAAAGTTTGGGGAGTTGATAACCTAAGTTCCTCATCTTGTGTTGTTTTATTTTATGAATCGTCCTTTGTGGTGTGAAATAAAAAAAAAGTTGGCAAGTTTGGTCCTCCATGGTATGGTGTGTTATTTCAGTCATGGTCCCTAAGGGACTAATGGTGGTTTAGTGTAATAGGGTGTTGGCCTTAACACCCGTTAAGTGGGGTTTATGGTTTAGGCTTTAGTAACTGTTTGGGCCAGGTTTAAGGATAAAAGGGAATTGGGCCATTTATGGGTTATTTTGGCTAAGTGTAACAACCTTAAATCTGAGTACGTAGCGGAATGTTGAATATCCGAGGGCTACTAAATGTGTCATTTGAAAAAGATACATTGGATTAGCAAAATGCTTATTCGTTACATAAGCCCATGGCTTCAAATTGTTCCACAATATAAATAAAGATTTTGGTTTATAACAATTGTCCCCAAAATGTAATAAGACCCTAAATCTTAAGTGTTGACTCTTCAATTATTGACTTCCAATGTATCATCGCACCTCGTGCCTTATTGACCTAAAAAACATGCTTAAAATGTCAACATAAAGTTGGTGAATTCATAGGTTTGTGTAAATCAATAGCAGGACCGCAAGATTTCCAAGTGTATGATTAAGCAACACATGCAAACATCATAAAAAGTAATTACGTTTTCCTAAGCTCATGACACTGAAGCTCGACATGTATGAATGCAATATATTGCCAATGAATGCCCGTGAATGATGTTTTAACCCAAAACATCCCCAAATCCGACATGGTATACGTTCGTTCCCAGTGATAGCTAATCACCCGAACGGGGATTGTCAATCCCAAATAGATCTATCTATAACATTCGCGCTCACAATCCAGTAATTGACAGTTCATGATAAAGGGCTCAGTGGGTTATCGCTACTTAGGCAAACACGTAATCATTGTATAAAATGTACACTTGCATCCAATTTGTAAAACAAAGCATGTTCTCACCCCATGAATGTAAATCATTTAAATAATTGTAAAACATGGGGCTATGAACTCACCTCAGCAGGTAGTTCCTCGCAGTTTGCAAATACGCTCAAGTATAGAAAATAGTACGCCGTCAAATACCTAAGTAAATACGGCACGTCTTAGTCTATCACTTTAGAGTATGACACATAAATAAACTACATGACAATGCTAGTTTATTTAACTCATTATATATATTGTTATCACTTGTGTGGTAATAATCCCATTAACAGAATAGTTAATTTACTCGTTTTCTCTCGGGAAGGTATACGACAAAAGATAGGTTTCGTTAATAAATGGACATTTATTAACCCGACAGTTTATACACCGATAAACCTTGACTTTAAATATAATAATACTTTTATTATATTAAGTCCAGTCCGACACTTTAAGTATTTATAAAATCATTTAAGTTTCATAACATACCTTGAAGTTCTAAGTTTGGCAACTTTAGTCCCTTTACTGAAGTTTGGTTAAATTACACTTTTAACCCCTAACTTCCCAAGTTGTCACTTTTAGTCCCTTAACTTTACAAAAGTTACACTTTTAGTCCAAGTTAATTCAAAACAGTCCCTTAAGTTTGAAATATGTCAAAAACAGTCCCTAGACTTGTAAAATCAATATTTACAGTTTACACCTTCTAGTTTGCACTTTGACACTTTTAGTCCTTAAACTTGTAAAAATCACATTTTAAGCCCGTTTAAGTCCTAACAAGTGGCAATAGACTTTCTTTAATTCCAATAAGCCATATAAACTGTTTAAGCTTACAAATAAGCTCGGATGAGCTTATTTGGGCTTATTGGGCCTTAAAGTCCATTTAAAGCCCGTTAACCGTTTTAAAAGTTCAAGACTTTCCAATTTGGGTCCATTATCATAACTAAGTTTCATTAAGTCCAAAATTATTACATAAGCTGTTTTAGAGCTTATAAATAAGCTGTGATCCTTAATGGGCCTATTCGGCCTTATGTGTTATCCGAAATGGGCTAACTAGTCCAAATAAGGTCCGATTCATTTATACTAGTTTCCATAAGTTCAAGTTCACTTTTAATAAGTCGCATAAGCTTATTGAGCTTATAAATAAGCCACACCCCCATGGTGGGCTGTTGGGCCGCTTAGTGGGCCTCGTAAATGGGCCACGAGCCCACTTAGCTCAAAACACTTCTTAGAATGCAACTAGTGCTAATTAAAATTTTTAATCATGTTACTATGACTCTTAGTAACTAAAGCAACTTTTATCTTGATTTATCATAATCTTCACGCCAACAATGGGCATGTCATTCCCCTTTCATGGCTTATTTTCGTTTTGTCTTTCGCCAAAGACGAGACTAGTGTATACTTCCTTTTACAAGAAAACAGTTTTATGTAACAAACTATATGTCAAAAACATGCACACATGCATGTGTCTATCTAAGTTAAACGTTTTTTACTTTGAAAACTAATCACAAAAGTTTCTTAACACAAGTCATAAATGAACATACGTACATATACGTGCTCGCGACATACATGGTCTTAGACCATGCACATCCTCGTCCTTGTGGCTTATGCCACGCATGTATGTCGAGGATAAATAGTCGAGCATACAAGGTCGATCAAGTCCATGAGTATGTGACATGTATGGTTGAAACCCATGCATGTTCATGTCCTCATGACGTGCACACATGAACCAAACGTGACTCATCTCGTTTATATATAGATAGAAACGAACACGAAATATAAGAGTGGACCAAGATAAGGACTTACAATGGTCTTAAGATTAGCAAGAGATGAGTGGCGAGTAGGATGAGTATAACCAACCGCACACACCCTTAGCTTTCAAAAGCTTTAACCAAACCGAAATCTTAACTCGTTTCTTTATAAACCCACCTTGCTTGCTATACCCTTTTACTTGAACTACTAGAGAATAAAACTCCTTGTTGTAGCTACTGTTTGCGAATTAAGCAAACCAAGAAATATGTTTGGTGCCACTGCTTGCGAATCAACAGGAAGCAAGAATGAATTTGTTTGTTTAACCAAGAGGAAGATAACAAAGACAATTATGTATCTTTGGTTTCCTTGTGTATGCGTACACCAACTAAAGAAACAGGAAACGTGTTTGTGAATTTGTAATGAACCGTCCTTGTTGTTGCTTACTGTGAATTAATGAACAAGAAATAGCAAGAAGGACTTTGCTAGTTTAAGTGGTTAAGTTTAATAACTTTAGTTGTGTGGGTTTACCTTGTGGCTGAGGTCGTGTATATATGCAAGGGAACACATAAAAGTTAGACCTTCTCACTAACTCACTCCTTTCCACTAACTCTAGATTAGTTAAGGTTCTCAAAGTACTTAGTGTAAGATGTTGTAAGAATTATGTAAGTGATTATGCTAATCTTGAAATGCTTGGACGCCTAGGACTGCTTAAGGAGTACAAAGATTTAACAATCTTTAGTTATATGTGCTAAATGGTACTTAATCCTAGTATCCATTAGATAATAAGTACAAGATTGATTGGGTTAATTTGTTTTATGTAAGGTTAGCCGAATGTTTTCGGCCCTTGCGATTTCATGACATAAAATTTCATAAGTTTTGTATTTAGGGATCAAAAGTGAGCATTGGTTTGAGTCTAGGTAAGTCTAGGTATTTCCGGGGTATGTCTAAATGTATTCTATTGTGAAATGTAACTCTCTTACGTGACCAATAAAAATAAAATACGCAAAGTTAATAATTACCCTTTCAATAATTATTTACTACTTAGTTGATGTAAACCTTAATTTATTTGATGACCATTAAATGGTTATTTCTAGTCTATGCGATTTGACTTAAAAGTTAAATTAAAAGTGAACGCGTATCGGACCAAAATAAATAGTGACGAATAAATAAGAGTCGTAAAATGACCTGAAATTGAGAAATGTTACAGTCTCCACCCGTTAAAAGAGCTTTGTCCTCAAAGCTTAAGACCTTGTAGTGGATGACGAAGCCCGGTTTGTGAAGAGTTGTGGGTATTTTTGTTTGAACGAATCTTCACGTTCCCAGGTGAACTCAGGGCCCCGCCTAGAGTTCCAGCGAACCTTAACCAATGGTATCCGGCTTCGCTTCAATTGTTTGATCTCCCGTTCCATGATTTCAACGGGCTCTTCCACAAACTGGAGCTTATCGTCAACATGAATTCCTTCTAACGGCATGACTAATGGTTCGTCAGCGTAACATTTCTTCAGATTAGACACATGGAAAGTATGGTGAACTCTGCTCAACTCTTGAGGAAGTTCCAGCCTGTAGGCAACTTTCCCAACTTTTGCTAACACCTTGAAAGGTCCGACATATCTCGGGTTCAGCTTGCCTCGCTTACCAAACCGTACGACCCCTTTCCAAGGCGAGACCTTGAGCATAACTCTGTCCCCAACCTCGAACTCCATCGGCTTTCGTTTCCGATCGGCATAGCTCTTTTGTCGATCCTGAGCAGCTTGCATCCTTTGCTTGATCAGGACGATCTTTTCAGTTGTTCTTGGATCAATCTCCGACCAGTCAGTTGGAGTACCCTCAACCTCCTCGGCCCAGCACACCGTGATCGAGAAATTTTTGTACCTTGACAATGCCTCATAAGGGGCGGCCTATATGCTAGCGTGATAACTGTTGTTGTATGAAAACTCGGCCAATGGAAAATGCTTAACCCAGCCCTTGCCAAAATCGATCACGCAAGCATGTAGCATGTCCTCAAGAGTTTGAATGGTTCTCTCGCTCTGGCCATCAGTTTCTGGATGATACGCAGTGCTCATACTAATATCTGTACCCAAAGCTTTCTGAAATGATCTCCTGAAATTTGAAGTAACTCTTCCATCACGATCACAGATAATTGAGGCAGGTATCCCGTGTCTTGCCACTATCCGATTCGGGTACAACCTTGTCAACTTGTCTAATGGATCATTCTCCCTTATTGGCAAGAAGTGAGCAGATTTTGTAAGTCGATCCACAATCTCCCCATATGTTCAAAACCTTGCGACTCTAGGAAGCTTGTGAGAAATCCATCGTGATGTTATCCCACTTCCATTCGGGTATCTCAGGTTGTACTAGCAATCCTGATGGCCTTGATGTTCCGATAGGCGGTTTCCTTGACCCTTGCACACAGTCCTGTCATTTGCAAAAACGTGGCGATGTCTGCCTTCAGATTGGGTCACCAATATAGCTTTTTCATCTCTTGATACATCTTTTCCGAACCGGGATGGATAGAGTATTTTGACTTGTGAGATTCGTGCATAATCACGGATCTTAAGTCTCCATAGCATGGCAACCAACTCCTGCCATGTAAACATAAAGTTCCATCGGCACGTGGTTCCAATCTTTCCTTGGGTATATCCCTTCTGATTATACCGCCTACGTCTTCATTCACGAGATTCTATGTATCTGGGCTTTGATCTGAGCTTCTAATATTTGTTTGGGAAGATCCAAAGCCAATGGTCATGATACAAGGCTTCGAACCCGCAATTGGACTCAATCCGTTCCTACAGCTCAATGCATCGGCACTACGTTGCCTTCCTCTGGTGAAACGAATGTCCGCAATTGTAGTCACTTAACAACTCTAGCCAACGACGTTGCCTCATGTTAAGCTCCTTCTGATCGAGAATGTGTTGTAGGCTTTTATGGTCGGTGAACACGGTGCATCTGGTTCCGTATAGATAGTGTCTCCATATTTTTAGAGCAAACACCACCGATCCAAGTTCTAAATCATGAGTGGTGTAGTTCTTCTCGTGAACTTTTAGTTGTCAAGAAGCATAAGCAATTACCTTCTCTTTTTGCATTAATACAACACTTAAACCCTTGTGTGACGCATCATAGTAGACCACAAAGTCTTTCGCTTCTTCAGGTAAAGCCAAAATTGGTGCACACTGCACAACATCTGTTTATAACTGAAAACATTTCTCATTCCTTTTTTCACCCTAGTTCGAACTTTGATATCCTTTCTGAGTAAGTTTCGTGTCCTACAGGGGTGGTTGAGTACAAGTCTGTAACCGAAACCTAGACACACATATCACAATATGCACGACACTGAATTGACTGGCGACAAATTACTGAGTGTTCTATAAGGAACAGATTCGGCGACGACAGATGCGCGCAGTCGATCACAACATCTGTGGTACTTACATCTCATCAAGAGGTTAGTGTACACGATTATGAGATCACAGCTGAGACCAAAAGAGCGAAGACTGTCAGTACAGATCTCTCTCTTTAGCTTGACTATCGCACATATTGTCTCTATTTCGCGAGCTGTCCAATTCTATGCCTAAGCATCAGTCTCTCACACAACAATTAGAGCACACGATTGCGCGTGACATATCCAAGACAATCCACTCTCTTAAGGTGAACAAACTTGATAGAGTGTACTACTCTTGCGGGTGTTACAACTCTCACTTGCATATTCCTTCTCATTAATGCAAGCTTACAATGACATCACAATTTAAATGTTGCTTTCTGTTCGTGGACTCGCATGATCTCCAATCCTCTTTTCGACACTTACAATAAGCAGCGTGATCGATTGTGCAATAGAAACATATTCTTACATCGACAAGCTCACTACATTCTGCATAGTAGCGGATGATTATACTGGACATCCACTTCGGTACAGAGAGCATAGTGAGTATTCCATGATACTGCAAGGTGCGTGTTGAGAGTCAGATCGACTCGACGCATAAATTTCTCCTGCGGATACAGTACAAAGGACACATAACCTGAGGGGAGGCGGTATATTCTCTATCGCGGTTATCAACTCATCTCACACATCTCATCACGTAGCGTCGATAAGTTCGTCGCTATGCACGGACTAAGGATCACTCAGTGCGCGTGCATGATTCATGTGAGATGCGTGCGCAGAGACATTACTTCATAACGCTGAGGACGAGAGTGTATCGCCGGAATGCTGATACTACATAGAGCCCGCACGACACACATCAGTAGTCGACAGACTTCAGGGAAACACACATTTGGAGCGCACAAAAGCGCGTAATACTATTCGGGGTCAACATGCGGCGCGGAAACTATAAACAGGCGGAGACTGCTGACGCACACACAGGTTGCAATAGCAAAAAGTTGAAGAACTCATCCTCCAATCACCCTCTCTCTCTGCATCAGTACATCACCTAAACCTTTGTGTGACGCGTCACAATAGACAACAAAGTCTTCGCTCCCTTCAGGTAAAGCTAGAATCGATGCTCTGCATAACTTTTGTTTTATTAACTGAAAAGCGTTCTCTTCCTTTTCTCCCCAGTCGAACTTGATTTCTGTTGGTGTCTTAGGAGATGTCGAATCTTTGATAGATTCTATCTTGGCTGGATCTACATGTATGCCTCTGCTATCAATGACGTGACCGAGGAATTGTACCTTCAGAATCCAAAACTCGCATTTTGAAAACTTAGCATACAACTGCTCCTTCTTAAGTAATTCCAAAACTACCTTAAGATGTTCTTCGTGTTCTTTCTCATCCTTTGAATAAATCAATATGTCATCAATGAAGACAATTACAAACTTATCCAAGTAAGGCTTGCACACTCGGTTCATAAGGTCCATGAATACTGTAGGTGCGTTTGTCAGTCCGAATGGCATAACCCAAAATTCATAATGGCCATACCGAGTTCGGAATGCCGTCTTTAGAATGTCTTGCTCTCGTACTCTAAGCTGGTGATATCTTGATCTCAGATCTATCTTCGAATAAATACTGGATCCCTGGAGTTGATCAAATAAATCGTCGATCCTCGAGAGTGGATAACGATTCTTGACTGTCAGTTTATTTAACTCATGGTAATCGATGCACATCCTGAATGACCTATCCTTCTTCTTGACAAACAAGACCGGGGCTCCCCAAGGTGAGGAACTAGGCCTTATGAATCCTTTGTTGGAAAGCTCTTGTAATTGTTCCGATAATTCCTTCATTTTTGATGGAGCCAATCGATACGGTGCTCGAGCTACAGGTGCCGCTCCTAGAGTTAAGTTGATTTGGAATTCCACTGGTCGAGCCAGAGGAAGACCTGGCAAGTCCTCAGGAAATACTTCAGGAAAGTCTCGGACGATTGGTACGTCCTTTAATTGTTTTCCTTCCGACTTTTCCTCCCCTTTCTTGGCGGATATCTGCGCCAAAAAGACCTGACATCCTTTTGCCATGTACTCTTAAGCTTTTGAACATGAGATAACCGTCAACCGAGATTCTCTCTCGTTGCTAATTTCGTTGCCACAAAAAGTCAAAGTTTCATTCCCATATGGAACTTGAACAAGTTTCTCATCGCACATGATCACGGCGTGACACCTTCTTAACCAGTCCATGCCGATAATAACATCGAAACTACCCAGTTCTACAGGCATTAGATCTATGTTGAACGGATGGTCTAAGAAATCTAAAGTGCAACCTCGTATAATAGTGTCTATCCTGACTAATTTCCCATCAGCTAATTCGACATCATAACAATTTTCTAATGGAGTTGGGGCGATGTTTATCAAGGAACTAAATGCAGTGGATATAAAGCTTCTATCGGCACCAGTGTCGAATAAGATAGATGCATAGTGGTTATTTAAGAGGAACGTACCCGTGACGATATTGGCATCAGGGTTTCCCGATGCATTTCCCCTCTTTTCTGCATTCCCAACTGCATAAACCCAGCCTTGTGCATTCCCATTTCCTCCATCTTTATTCTTCAGCTTAGGACAATCTCTCTTGAAATGCCCTGGTGCTCCACACTCAAAACAACCATTTCCTTTGGGAGCTGCCCCATTGCCCTTCTGAGTGTTAGCAACATTTGTGTTACCAGTTTCTGGACGAATCGGCAGCCTTCCTTTTGTTGTCAGATTACCTTTCCGCGTAGGTGCGGAGTTTCTGATCCATTAAGTCATTGGCCAACTCAATAGTCTCATCCAACGTCTTGGGTCTGGCAAACTTGACGTTCCTATAAATGTTGTCAGGAAGTCCACTGATGTATTTGTCAACCTTCTCGGTTTCGTTGGCAACAAACTTGGTACATATCAGGGTTAACTCTTGGAAACGTTCAGTGTATGTTGGAACATCGTTTCCCTTGACCTTTAGGTTCCACAGCTCAATTTCTAATTTCTTGATTTCACCCTGCGGACAATACTTGTCCGTCATCTTTTTCTTGAGTACTTCCCAAGTCAT
>BQNB010022400.1:0-63048 GCA_026074375.1 Tanacetum coccineum | reverse complement strand
CCCTCTTTTAGTAAGTAATCTTTTCTTAAAAAGATTAGTACTTTTGTTAACTTTTTAATGCATAAACAAGGGTTGTACAATCATTTTTATAAAAACCAAGGTTTAAGATTTTACAAAACGCTAAAAAGGGTTTACACATGGTTCGAATGAAAATAAGTAAATATAAGGAATGTGTAGTTGTGTTGTTGTGGTTATTTTTATGTAATAAAAGTATGTTACCAAAGGGCTTATTGGCTTCTTCGGCTTATTGTTAAGCTCGAATAGGGTTATTAGAGCTTATATGGCTCTTGGCCCAAGAAGGAAACAAATGAAACCCATTTTTGATTTATTTGATTTTCGGCTTATTTTCATATGGCTTATTTTGTGGCTCATTATGAGGATTAAAAAGACATTTGAGCTTATTGGACTTAACAAATGAGCCCAAATGATCTTACCTAGCTTAACGGGCCTTAGCCCAAAATCCAAGCCCAAACCGTGGGCTAATAAGCTCACAGCTTGGCTTATTGATGGCTTATTTTACAATCTAAAGGTTATTTGCTTATTATTGTGCTTATTTAATTATCTTTTAGCTTATCGAACTATTATCGGACTTATTGAAATCTTATCATCTTCGTTTGGGCTTATTAGGCCGAAAAGAACAATAAGGGACCATTAATATTCGGCTTATGTGTTTAAGGGCTTATAACTTATTTTTGGAATTTATAGCTTATTGTCATACGTAACGTAATGGTATCTTAATTGTTGCAAATTACTAATAGTCGTTAGATTTAATAAAAACATAAGTGAAAGTGGTAATTTGGCGTTTGTTGAGAAAGTGGGTATTGAATAAAGTCTATGACTTTGTAAAATTATATAAACAAACGGGTCATGCCGAAATTTCATAAAAACTATACACTTAGAAAATATTTAGAAAACTTATTTTATTAAAGCCCGACTAAAAGACGAATATTATATTTTGTAAAATATAAACTTCTACTAATCAATACGTGAATAAAAATCGTGAAAACTTCTATACCAAAAACATCTTGATTATTTAATATGGGGAAATCGAGTGCGTTGCCGAAATATATTCATTCATATTCTTATATATATACACACACACACACACACACACGTTGTATAGCGACGTATTTATATCTAGTCAAACCGTTACAACCACAACACAATCAATAATGCTACATTCCTTACGAAACAATAATAGAAATACTTTTGAAAAATCCTTATGCATTATCATGTTTTCCCATGATATTATTCCTAAATCAAAACCTTTATTATTTAGGTCGTGACTGAGTAACGTCGTGCTATACCGTGTGACCATTCTTCTAGTTTTCCACTACTTCACATCACCAATTAAGGTGAGTTCGTAGCCCCGTGTTTTACCGTTTTACATTACCACTTTTGGGGTGAATAAATTGCTTATTTTTAAACCTTGGACACAATTTTTCTTGAATTACTTTTACTTGTTTACGTGTTGCCTAAGTAGCGATAACCCACCATGCCCCACTATCATAAACCGTTAGTTACCTTGTGTAGGCGCGAGTGTTATAAATAAATCTATTTGGGATTGACATACCTGTTCGGGCAAGTAGTGCTTACTAGTTCTAGAGACGAACTAACGAACGTATACCATGTCGAAATACGGATGTTTCGGGTTGAACATCCACCTGGGTACTTACTATCATCTTATGTCTGAAATTGAGTGGCATACAAGCTGTCGTAGCCTCGGTGTCAGGAGCTTAGTGCAACGTAAATGATTTTGTGATTATTGTATGTGTTATAATAGTCATGCGTTTTAAACATTATGATCCATACTTATGATATAACCAAACATACGAATTCACCAACTTTATGTTGACATTTTTAAGCATGTTTTCAGCTGTTTGACTTTGGAATCTGATAAGTGTAAAATACACATATCTGTTTGTACATAAAATAACCCAATTAAACCCAAAACAGACCAAAAATGACAAAAATATACTTGTATTTGAGTTTTGTGTGTGCAGGTACGGATATATCAAAAATCATAAGAAAACAGTCAAAAACAGGCAAGCACGGACACGAGAATCAGAAGAGTACAAAAAGAAGCCAAAGAATCAAAGCCGAAGCCAGAAAAGTCAAGCCTCAGTCAAATCCAGTCAAAATAGTCAAACATTGGTCAACAAAAGTCAACCAATAAAAGACAAAACCCAAAAGCATTCCATTTTCACCCTCCAAGTTTCACCAAAGTCCAAAAATAGCCCCTCACCTCTTATTGGGCCTTAAAAAACCTTAATGAACCTGAAAAACCCAAAAATCTTATACCCGGATCCAAGCCCATAACCATAAGCCCAAAACCTAGTCCATTAACCTTATACTAAACCACAAGGGCCAGTTTTGCAATTTCCAAAACATTAGTTATATCTAGAAAGGGAGAAAAGAAAGAGAGGGGCTAGAAGTGACAATTGGCCAAAGTTAAAACTGAATTTACCCAATTCAGTTATAAAAAGGGCGCCAAGCACAATATGCTACATCTGATTTTGAAAATACTGAATAACTATTATCAAAACTGAATATTATTACAAAAGGAAAAAAAATACTTGCTTTGAATTACCTCTGATCAAACCCCGATGCAGTTTTAGCATGAGACTGGGTTAGGGTTTAGAATATGTTTTGAATTTGTGAAGGATCTGGGATTTGGGATTGGTGCTAGTCATACAAGACGCTCTAAAAACTAAACTTTCACATATACTCGTATATGTCATGAAAAAATTAAATTTGAGCCAAGTGGAACAGTAGTTTCAGACAAGACTGGCAGGGACAAGTTCATGGCCGAGTAGAACAGTAGCAAAGTGTTTAGAAAAGATTACGTGAAAAAGACTATTGCAATCACTGGACATGCACCAGCAAAGCAAAGACATACATATGAGAAACCCAGGCGAGAAGCCTTTGATTGCTCTAGTCACTACTATAAAAAGTGCTTTCAAAACCCCTTTATGGAGACCTAAAACCAAAAACCCAGGTGTGGAAATAAGAAATTCGCTCCTCTAAAATAATCTGGATCGGGTTTTAAAGTACAGTTTAAGGGAGAGAAGAGACATAGTAGTTGAAGAAGAAAGATGATGAAAGATTTTGGTTTGAATACAAAACCAATAAACCAATGAGAATTGATGATTCGAAGCTCACGGAGATTATACAAAGAAGAATAACAATACTGCTAGCATGCATCAAACGTATGGTAACATATAGCATCTTTCTTATTGTAATCAAATTATCATTGTTGCTTTTTAGTCCAAAAACAAGTTCTATCGCTGCTTCTCTTGTACATGTTTAAAGCTAACTCTTTCGAAACCGTATATCAAGTTCTCAATCAACAAATACAGTTAAAAAAAACGAACCAAAACAAAAACCGACATTACTTCCAAACCAAAAGTACCCCTTTTACTAGACCCGTTTGTCTATGCATACAAGATGTAACCAACTGCTAAAGGCACAGTAAGAACCGCAGCAGCACCTGCAGCATCCTAATACATGTAATTGTTTGACTTCTTACGTTTAAGTATCACCTTTGAGATCGAGTCAGTGCCCTTTCCACTGTTGCTTCTGCTTCTCACTCCCACACACTCCGTGGTCTTTGTTGTCGGTTTATCCTTTACCTCAACCTTCTCGTCTTTCTTTTCCTTATGCTTAAGCTTCTTCTCGGGTACTTTCTTAGTTTCTTTCTCGCCTTTCTTTTTTGCTTTTGCTGCTGTCTTTTCAGCGAGCTTTTTCTTCCTATCTAGAGCCTGTTTTGCCTTTGTAATCTCTTATGATGCTCCTTGTACATTTGAAAATAAAATCTTATCCTTGACTCAAATGCATCAGAACGCTGTACCAATGCATCCATCCGCCGTCTTAATGCACTAACAAGCCGTTCCAGTGCATAAGTACGCCGTAGCAATGCTTTAACCCGTGGTCCCAACGGACAAGCCCGCCTTCGCAATGCATCAGCCAGTCCCAAACACTCAGCGCGCTCTTCCAGTTCCTTAGCCCGTCTTAATAACCCACTGTCTCGCCAATTGTTTCACGCGATATACTGAATCATTATATTTTGTCACCAAAATATTCATATGTGTTACGTCAGCAACCCGCAACAACTGTGCATCACACATCCGTGAGTATTCATAGTTCTTAAAATCAAGGAAACCCTGTTCGGTGAATGGAAAGAGTGTGGCCGATGATGCCTGCATAAAGAGTTTTTATTTTAAAAAAAGTTATATATAAAAAAAGATGTCAAGGTAGGTTAGTTTTAAACAAAGACCTTTTCATGAGTAGTAACGCAGAGGTGAGGTGGATAAAGAAGTATTGCATCCTGAAATGAGCATAAGGTGTTACATTGGGTGCACTATTGATAAGAACAAAGGTAGTTAAGACAAGGTTTATAGTAAAATTGAATGAATACGATATTATGGGGTACAAACAAACAAACCTTCCCACTGGAGGAGCTTAGAAGAAGCCATTTCTTGATACATGAGAATCCATACATATGCCCACAAGGAAGACAGCTGCAGCGAATGCAATCAAGTAAACAAAGAAAAATCATGAAGATAAATTAATCATCTTTCTTTGCTAAGAAGAATATGAGTAGGCGAATTAATAATAATAAGCAAATCAAGAGAGTATTGGCTGTTTTTAATAAACAACAAAGCAGGCAGCATGTTATATATAAATTGAAAGAAAGAATGTACCAAATTTGGTGTTTTCCATGAGTAGTGGAAGGTTTATAACAAATTAGGCAATCATCCAATTGACATCGATTCTTTAAACGAATGATACCATCATTTTTGCAGATTATACCATGAACTGTAATACCATCTGGACCCATCCAGCTGGTCACCACTGGTGGCCTCATCTCCTCCGGTTGTTCAGCTTCCTCTTCATCTTCTTCTTCTTCTTCTTCTTCGGATTCCATTATATCTTCTTATTCCATTATATCTTCTTCTTCTTCGGATTCCATTATATCTTCTTCTCAAATTTGGATTATCCATTATACTTTTTTCCTTTCGGATTCCATTATATCTTCTTCTTCTTCGGATTCCTTAATAATCTTTCTTCTTCCTTCAGATTCCCATTATATCTTCTTCTTCTTCTTCGGATTCCAATTATACTTCTTCTTCTTTGTTCCATTATATCTTCGTCTTCTTCGGATTTCCATTATATCTTCTCCTTCTTACGATCCATTATATCTTCCTTCTTCTTCATATTCCCATTATAACTTCTTCTTTTCGGATTCCATTATATCTTCTTCTTGGGATTCCATTATATCTTCTCGATTCGGAAACCATTATAACTTCTCCTTCCTTCAAATACTATCGAATTCTTCTTCTTCCTCGTTTCCCAACCTCTGTTGTCCATCCATCTTATAAATTAACTTTAATGCAAACAACCAAGATGATCAATCTATCGATTCACGATTCAACAGCGAAACACAATTCATAGTTGTCAAAGTAATTGTTAAACTAATTCATAGTTGTCAAAGTAATTGTTATTTATCTCGGTCAAAATAATTTATATCAGTCATCATATACTAGAAAAAATTAGTCAAATTGTTACCAAAATTAACTTATAATCTCGCGAATTTCATTACAAATTGAACATAAATTGGAAAGGATTTTAGATGCCACTTTTGTACAATATATCAATGCACTTTTTAAAAAATTAATACAGCAACATTGACAAACAAACATGATAACCTCACAAGTACATTTTCAAACGATCTCCATTAATGTATGCTTAAATGTCTTACAAACCTTCAAAAATAATTTGGAATCCTTTTCAAAATCATTCTTTCTCCACCCGCATGACCACAATCAGTTACAATTCCTCTAGAGCAACAACTCTGTGGCATAACTTCCTAAAATAAGCAACCAATTTTGTCTCTATCTTTTTTAAAATCAACCCTAATAATGATTTGATTCATATATATTGAAAAAATTTTCAAAGTTTGTTATTATAATTGAAATGCCTTTCCTTATTTATATTGTTGACATGATATATAACTCAAAATTATTTTTATCACGTTGAAATTTATTAGACAAAGTTTTAAATAAAGTTATTAACAAAAATGTATTAAAAAAAATACATACTCATAAATGCTATTTAAAAAATTACGGGTCCTTATTAGTAAGATCAAAATATGTTTTTTATTATGGATTAAATGAGAGAACAACACAATATCACTCTTGTAATTTGCGATAGACCAATTACACTCACGGTAAAGTACATAGAATGTATTACCCTATCCATTATGAGTTTAAGAGTCTTGACACTATGAGATTTACCCATACCAAAAAATTGATCAAGCCAATGAGTAACCTAACTCCTTCATTGTCTCATTAAACAACGTGCCCACTCTTACGCACAGCCCACGTCATTTCACATGATATTAAAGGTAGGTGATCATGCATGTCCACAAATGCAAGCTCATGTTTTAGGATATAAACGCCTTTTATTTGAAATTCTACAATGAATACTATAGAAAACTCTTTAACTAAGCATTTTATCAAATTCTTATCTAATATACGAAAATTACATGAAGAAAAAGAGAGCACGATCTTATAAAAAACGATACCAATGTTCTTGGTTTATTAGTGTACTCTTATTTGGACCTACGTGAAACACAAACAACTTACAAAACACTTGCTTATTGTGATGCTAATACTATGAGATACTAATATACGCAGCGACTTGCAAATTGTAAAAAAAAAAAAGAAAAAAAACAACTTGCATATTTCAAATTTATTATACTAAAAAAAGATGTTGTGACATACTGGCATGCATGACAAAAAAACCATAAGCATGTATAGTGATTTGCCTTTTTGCATATTCAGTGGTTAATTTCTGTGTGGAATTAGGTAGACAAAACATGAACAATGCTTTCAAGGAGCATGTCATCTCACATAGAACAATTATTGGCAACATCATCTATCATTATAACAAAAGACAATTATATACTATCAATGGGTCAGAAGGGTCGTAATTGAACCTCGCACAATGTAGCATCATATATTATTTATGTGTTAACTAATGGTTTGAGTATAATATAAATAATGTTAAATGAACAAACGAGCTTGGCCCGAACAATGTTATCACTAATACTTTGTCCACTAACAATTAGTGTTTAGCCTATTTGTTATACATGTTTTCTTATTGCTGTGTAAGGTCTTAGCCCATTGAATGAGAATGCAAGGGGAATTTATTAAGAGTTTTGAGTTTAGTTGAGAGTGGAGTCCAGGTGCATTTTCACCTCAGAAGTGGCAGTCCTCAATTTCCAATTCCGGTTGTCCTGTAAGGCAATTTTTAATGTTTGCCAAATTCTTTGTTTCTCAATCATCGGTGCTTTTGTATCAACCGGAAATGAAAAATACTGCAATTATTTGGTTGAACATTATAGGACTAAATCCGGTGTTTGCACAAAACAAAAAGAAAGACATGTTAAATTTTGGATTATAATCATTACTTTCTAACAAAATTGGGAACAAGAATAAGATTTACATCCATCCATGTCCAAGTATAACTTAATACCAGGATATAGGTTTTGGTTAAATGGCAAAAATCCCGGTGGACATCATCTGACCATGACCATGACCACTAGAGCGAGAAACGGGTACTTGTTAAGGAGAGTAACTAGTACTACTACCGTAATCGTGCTTATTTCTCATCATCGTCTTCTTCTTTATACTTTCTTCTTCCATTTGTGCAATCTGCATGGATCTACACTCTATGCTACAAAATGTCTTTTTCTCCCCTGCATCCATATATTAGTAAACATACTAGGATTATTAGATAACTATATTGAAGTAAGGATATTAGATTGTTACCTATACATGTATATGTCTTTCCCGTGTAGTTGTTTATTGCACTCATGACAAGTACTCAGAAAGTAAGCACCTGTGGCTTTTATATCATCATAAACTATTGCGGGTGTAGGAGATATGTCAAAAAGGGACCTCAGCTTCATATCACCACAATTATCATAAACTAGTTGTTCTCTTGTATATGAATTATTATTCTTTGGCTTGTGATGACGGGTCACTGGTGTATACTCTTCTTCTTCATCGTCAATATTAGCATTAACATGATGGGATGGTCGGACGAGGATTGCTGTCGATTCACGGGAGTTGTCCATGTTAACTATAATACCAAGTCCAATCCCACGACCCGACACCACTTCATCACATGATGAATTATAGACTCTTCTAGGTGACATAGCTAATTTCAAATCCAGAGGACTTGTTGGGAAGCTGCAACTATTACAACTTCCCTCGAACCACCCCGCACCGCTAGTGAACATCTTTTCGATCACCACTCCTCTCATCACCATTGTTCCATGCGTATGATTTATGGGTCTTAAATGCAACTAAGATTAGACAACATGCATTATTAAAAGAGAGACGTGGGCATTATTGAATATTAACCCCTAAATAATAATAATTAAAGAAAAACTAAGCATCATTGATCGATGTCAAATATATTATACTGTAAATGAATTTGGAGTGAATATTTTTGTGAATGAAGAGAAGGTCCTCGATCGATCGAGATGGGACACCTGTATGTCTTCAATTATTTATCAAGCATGTAGGCTCTACCTGCATTATTTTGTGAAATAGACTAGACTATTAAATATTCAAATGCATTATTTTCCAGGAAAACCAAGTATATTGATGAACATTTCAGGCACCAGCTTTCTTTTTATCTATTTTTAGAAGCTGTTTTTCTATAAGGGTGGAAAAATAGAATTTTGATTGACATACTTTACTATACAAGTAGTTATCAAATAACTTCATAACTATATTGTCATATTGACATGCTTTATTTTAAGTCCAAGTTATAGCCCAGTTAATTTAACATTTAATCAAATAACCCGACTAGTTTGATTTATTTTTTTTGGGAATAGGTAAACTTGTATATTAATAATCAAGAACAAATTACATCATATGAAAAAAGGAATAGACAACCCTATTCCTTTTATACTGCAACAACATATACACAAAAAGAAAAGCAGAGGAAATCTGCCAAACCAGCAGTTCTCGGATAAAAATAGAACAACTCGGATAAAACTATCAACAGATAAGTCTGACACTTATCCCAAACATCAGCTTATCTAACAGACCAAGAAACACTTTCTCAAATTCACCTTAAATGCCCAAAGACCATATTCTCTTGACTACATTTCCTAACTATAGACATCCTCAAATCGTTCAACTTGCAACCACAATGACTCAGGATGAATAGAGCGGGCATCATTAAGGAGAATATAGCACCCATTCACCCTAATAGAGGGGCTCTACCTACATAGCTACAATTCATTGACTCATATCCCTATCTAGCAGCTACAACCTCACTAGATAGATCAAGAAGAGAAGAGGAAAAGGCATCACTAGATCCAACCAAACCTCCTTGACAGTGTATAGGATAGACCAAGTAGGTTCATCTTTCACACACTCACTATTCCATCATGCATACACTGTCCACCAGACCATTACCCTTCTCAGTAGATAGTGTTGGAATATGGTAGTTGGATTAGCGATATACGACTAGAAATGTGTGAGCATATTGGGGGAACACACGTTAAGACACTTAAAGTGCGTTTAAACTTCACGTACGTTTCTAATTCTAAACTAAAGGACCCAAAACGACTAGACTAGAATCCTATGGGTGGCTTAGTGACATAACCGTCCATGAAGATTCTAGAGAGGGTCTAGGTTTGTTGTATGTTGGAGATAAGGAGTAATGGAGAGTTGTGATAAGCTTAGGAGTGTGGTTTCCTAGTTAAACCACAACTAGGGTTTCAAGGCTATAAAAGCCAACACCCCTAGCCCTCATAAGCTGCGTACAAACATCCCTAAGGCACAAAAAAACTTATCTCCCCTCTCCTCTCCACAAATCGGTCGATCCAAGTTAACCCTAATTATGGTTTACAGATTTTCAGTTCTCCTTTTTCTAGCTGTTTGATTTTCGGCAATCCCTAAAATGCAAACATGAATAACCTTCCACAAGCACATTTCACATGAGACTCATTAATGTATGCTTATGTCATAAAAACTTCCATAAGATAATTTTAAATCTCTTTTCAAAAATCATTCCTTTATCTCTACACGCATGACCACTATCAGCTTACAATTCCTCTAGAGCATAACTCGGTGCATTCTTCCTAAAAATAAGCAACCAATTTGTCTCTATCTTTTTAAATCAACCCTAATAAATAATTTGATTCATATATATTGAAAAATTTTCAAAGTTTGTTATTATAATTGAAATGCCTTTCATTATTTATATTGTTGACATGATATATAACTCAAATTAATTTTTCAATCAGGTTTGAAAATTTATTAGACAAAGTTTTAAATAAAGTTATTAACAAAAATGTATTAAAAAAAATACATACTCATAAATGCTATTTAAAAATTACGGGGTCTTATTAAAGATCAAAATATGTGTTTTTATATGGCTTAAATGAGAGACAACTCAATAGCCACTCCTTGTAATTGCGATACCAATTTACACTCACGGTAAGGTAACATATATGTATCTCCCTATCCATTATGAGTTTTAGAGTCTTGATCACTATGAGATTTACCAATAAAAATATTGATCAAGCCAAAGGAGTAACCATATACTTCCTTCATTGTTCTCTTAATCAAAGTGCCCACTCTTACGCAACCACGTCATTTCACATGATATTAAAGGTAGGTGATCATGCATGTCCATAAATGCAAGCTCATGTTTTAGGATATAAACGCCTTTTATTTGAAATTCTACAATGAATACTATAGAAAACTCTTTAACTAAGCATCTTATCAAATTCTTATCCAATATATGAAAATTACATGAAGAAAAAGAGAGCACGATCTATAAAAAACGATACCATTGTTTCTTTGGGTTATTAGTGTTCTCTTATTTGGACCTACGTGAACACAAACAAATTACAGAACACTATGCCTGATTGTGTTGCTAATCTAATGAATATCTAATATACGTGGCGACTTGCAAATTGTTAAAAAAAAGAAAAAAAAACAACTTGCATATTTCAAATTATTATACTAAAAAAAGATGTTGTGACATACTGGCATGCATGATAAAAAAAAACACATTAAGCATGTATGTGATTTGCCCTTTTGCATATTATGTGGTTTAATTTCTGTGTGTGAATTTAGGTTAGACAAAAGCATGAACAATGCTTTCAAGGGGCATGTTATCTTACATAGAACAATTATTGGCAACATCATCTATCATTATAACAAAAGACAATTATATACTATCAATGGGTCACGAAGTCGTGAATTGAACCTCGCACAATGTAGCATCATATATTATTTCTGTGTTAACTAATGGTTTGAGTATAATATAAATAATGTTAAATGAACAAACGAGCTTGGCCCGAACAATGTTATCACTAATACTTGTCCACTAACAATTATTGTTTAGCCTATTTGTTATACATGTTTTCTTATTGCTGTGTAAGTTCTTAGCCCATTGAATGAGAATGCAAGGGGAATTTATTAAGAGTTTTAAGTTTAGTTGAGAGTGGAGTCCAGGTGCATTTTCACCTCAGAAGTGACAGTCCTCAATTTCCAATTCCGGTTTCCTATAGGACTAAATTCGGCGTTTGCACAAAACAAAAAGAAAGACATTAAAATTTGGATGATAATCATTACTTCTAACAAAATTGGAACTAAATAAAATTTACATCCATCCATGTCCAAGTATAACTTAATACCAGGATAATTGTTTTGGTTAAAGTGGCGAAAATCTCCTGGTGGACACTCAATCTTGATGGGTTTTCTATTCCCTAACTAGCTAACACGCTGCGGAAATAACAATTTAATCTAGGGAAGAAGGGAAACTAATACCCTAAAGACTAAACTAAAAAATTAAGGCCCCCCTCAAAAAACAGCCAACTTAAAAGAAGTAAGTCTAAAATAAGAAATTACTAACCTTTGACGAAAAATCGGATTTTCTCACACACGGTACTAAATACAAACGGACCACCTTGGTCGAACTTATAGGCAAGTACCCAAACGAGAGTACCTCTAATAAGCTCACAAAACAACACCCACAAACCAAAGAGAAACAATTCGAAAATCCTAAGGTTACCCGATACACACAAAGACTCTTATAAGGAGTAGAAATGAGAATGAGGGAATTGTCTTCAGAATGAAAGTATCCATTCTATTATACCCCAAAGCGGAAGGTTTGGTTCCTCCTTTGGAGCGATGTGGGCAGAGGTGAGTTGGATAAAGAAGTATTGCATCCTGAAATGAGCATAAGGTGTTGCATTGGGGGCACTGTTGATAAGAACAAAGGTAGTTAAGACAAGGTTTATAGTAAAATTGAATGAATACGATATTATGGGGTACAAACAAACAAACCTTCCCACTGGAGGAGCTTAGAAGAAGCCATTTCTTGATACATGAGAATCCATACATATGCCCACAAGGAAGACAGCTGCAGCGAATGCAATCAAGTAAACAAAGAAAAATCATGAAGATAAATTAGTCATCTTTCTTTGCTAAGAAGAATATGAGTAGGCGAATTAATAATAATAAGCAAATCAAGAGAGTATTGGCTGTTTTTAACAAACAACAAAGCAGGCAGCATGTTATATATAAATTGAAAGAAAGATTGTACCAAATTTGGTGTTTTCCATGAGTAGTGGAAGGTTTATAACAAATTAGGCAATCATCCAATTGACATCGATTCTTTAAACGAATGATACCATCATTTTTGCAGATTATACCATGAACTGTAATACCATCTGGACCCATCCAGCTGGTCACCACTGGTGGCCTCATCTCCTCCAGTTGTTCAGCTTCCTCTTCATCTTCTTCTTCTTCGGATTCTTCTTCTTCGGATTCCATTATATCTTCTTCTTCGGATTCCATTATATCTTCTTCTTCTTCGGATTCCATTATATCTTCTTCTTCTTCGGATTCCATTATATCTTCTTCTTCTTCGGATTCCATTATATCTTCTTCTTCTTCGGATTCCATTATATCTTCTTCTTCTTTGGATTCCATTATATCTTCTTCTTCTTCGGATTCCATTATATCTTCTTCTTCTTCGGATTCCATTATATCTTCTTCTTCTTCGGATTCCATTATATCTTCTTCTTCTTCTTCTTGGGATTCCATTATATCTTCTCGTTCGGATTCCATTATATCTTCTCTTTCTCCTTCAAATACATATGGATTCACGATTCAACAGCCACACACGATTCATAGTAGTCAAAGTAATTGTTAAACTAATTCAAAGTAATTGTTATTTATCTCGGTCAAAATAATTTATATCAGTCATCATATACTAGAAAAAATTAGTCAAACTGTTACCAAAATTAACTTATAATCTCGCGAATTTCATTACAAATCGAACATAAATCGGAAAGGATTTTAGATGCCACTTTTGTACAATATATCAATGCACCTTTTTTTAAAATTAATACAGCAACATTGACAAACAAACATGATAACCTTCACAAGCACATTTTCACACGATCTCATTAATGTATGCTTAATGTCATAAAAACCTTCCATAAATAATTTGAAATCTCTTTTCAAAATCATTCTTTCTCTACACGCATGACCACAATCAGTTACAATTCCTCTAGAGCAATAACTCTGTGCATTCTTCCTAAAAATAAGCAACCAATTTGTCTCTATCTTTTTAAATCAACCCTAATAAATAATTTGATTCATATATATTGAAAAAATTTCAAAGTTTGTTATTATAATTGAAATGCCTTTCCTTATTTATATTGTTGACATGATTTATAACTCAAAATTATTTTTATCAGGTTGAAATTTATTAGACAAAGTTTTAAATAAAGTTATTAACAAAAATGTATTAAAAAAATACATACTCATAAATGCTATTTAAAAATTATGGGGTCTTATTAAAGATCAAAATATGTGTTTTTATATGGCTTAAATGAGAGACAACACAATAGCCACTCCTTGTAATTGCGATACCAATTTACACTCACGGTAAGGTAACATATATGTATCTCCCTATCCATTATGAGTTTTAGAGTCTTGATCACTATGAGATTTACCAATAAAAATATTGATCAAGCCAAAGGAGTAACCATATACTTCCTTCATTGTTCTCTTAATCAAAGTGCCCACTCTTACGCAACCACGTCATTTCACATGATATTAAAGGTAGGTGATCATGCATGTCCACAAATGCAAGCTCATGTTTTAGGATATAAACGCCTTTTATTTGAAATTCTACAATGAATACTATAGAAAACTCTTTAACTAAGCATTTTATCAAATTCTTATCCAATATATGAAAATTACATGAAGAAAAAGAGAGCACGATCTATAAAAAACGATACCATTGTTTCTTTGGGTTATTAGTGTTCTCTTATTTGGACCTACGTGAACACAAACAAATTACAGAACACTTTGCCTGATTGTGATGCTAATCTAATGAATATCTAATATACGCGGCGACTTGCAAATTGTAAAAAAAAAGAAAAAAAAAACAACTTGCATATTTCAAATTATTATACTAAAAAAAGATGTTGTGACATACTGGCATGCATGACAAAAAAAAACCCATTAAGCATGTATGTGATTTGCCCTTTTGCATATTCTGTGGTTTAATTTCTGTGTGTGAATTTAGGTTAGACAAAAGCATGAACAATGCTTTCAAGGGGCATGTCATCTCACATAGAACAATTATTGGCAACATCATCTATCATTATAACAAAAGACAATTATATACTATCAATGGGTCAGAAGGGTCGTAATTGAACCTCGCACAATGTAGCATCATATATTATTTCTGTGTTAACTAATGGTTTGAGTATAATATAAATAATGTTAAATGAACAAACGAGCTTGGCCCGAACAATGTTATCACTAATACTTGTCCACTAACAATTAGTGTTTAGCCTATTTGTTATACATGTTTTCTTATTGCTGTGTAAGGTCTTAGCCTATTGAATGAGACTGCAAGGGGAATTTATTAAGAGTTTTGAGTTTAGTTGAGAGTGGAGTCCAGGTGAATTTTCACCTCAGAAGTGGCAGTCCTTAATTTCCAATTCCGGTTGTCCTGTAAGGCAATTTTTAATGTTTGCCAAATTCTTTGTTTCTCAATCATCGGTGCTTTTGTATCAACCGGAATTGAAAAATACTGCAATTATTTGGTTGAACATTATAGGACTAAATCCGGTGTTTGCACAAAACAAAAAGAAAGACATGTTAAATTTTGGATTATAATCATTACTTTCTAACAAAATTGGGAACAAGAATAAAATTTACATCCATCCATGTCCAAGTATAACTTAATACCAGGATATAGGTTTTGGTTAAATGGCGAAAATCCCGGTGGACATCATCTTGATGGGTTTTCTATTCCCTAACTAGATTAACACGCAGCGGAAATAACAATTAATCTAGGGCAAGAAGGGAACTAAACCCTAAAGGATCTAAACCTAATAAACTAAAAGCAACTTAAAAGAAGTAAGTAAATAAATAAGAAATTACTAACCTTTGAGAAAATCGGATTTCTCACACACGCGGACCACCTTGGTCGAACTTGGAGGCAAGTACCCAAACGAGAGTACCTCTAATAGCTCACACCCACAAACCAAAGAGAAAACAATTCGAACTCCTAAGGTCCCGATACACGAAAGACTCTTATAAGGAGTAGGAAATGAGAAGGAGGGAATGTGTACTTAGAAGTGAAAGTATCCATTCTATTTATACCCAAAAGAGGAAGGTTGGGTTACCTCCTTTGGGCGATGTGGGATACCCAAACTTCCATACCTCTTTATGGTTTAAACCGCAAAGCATTCTTCCTTATTATTTCTCTTAACGGTTCACTGAGGGCGACCCAAAAAGGACTCTACTTTTGACGACAGTCTTACCAATTAGTTATGAACTTGGACATACAATCCAACAGTCTCCCACTTGGACAAGTCATCAACTAACTTGGTCAAAGTCTGTCCCGATCAACTAAGCAGAGAGTGCCATCCAACGCAACTGCTGAACTCCGAATCATATTTAGAGACAGCCCTTTGATAAGTGATCAAATATTCCTTTGTTCTACAGATATCTTGTGAACCTGAGACATGGATTTTAATCAATCTCTAGGTTCAACATTATGTTTCTCGATTTCTGATTACTTGACTTTATGAGACTGCTTAATTGATCATATCAATTTAGTCCCGGCCAGGCCTAGCACATTTAAGTCAACATTTAATCATCGAGGGGCCCATTGATATCGCTTTCCCTTTAGGCGAAAGGAACAAATAAACTTTGAATACATAGAACTAGTCAACTTATCATGTCATACCTAGCATATCCTTTATAACTGGCATTTACGCGCAGCGTTTGAACAAACTAAAGTAAAACAGATTTGAAAAACTAGAAACTCGATGTATCTCCATTTTAAGAATAGAAGATATTATCATCTTAGAATTACTCGTGATTTTAATCCATGGAGTAATCTCTCTAAGTGCGGGTTTCTCCTATACTTAAATCTCATTAAGTACTCATGAGTGTTGCAGCATTCTCTATGATATGTCTAATCACTATAGACAATCTACTAACACTCCATGACAGTCTTAAATCAATACTTACTTCCTATAGTATGAACGACTGAGGTGGTTTGAGTAAACTAAGTACTCAGGAAGTGGATTCTAAACATGCAAAATTGAAACACAATAACAATTAATAGTAAATGGTAGCACACATGCAAATAAATAAATCTTCATTATTTAATCACCAAATCTATTACAATATTAATCATTGCTTATAATGTTTCAAATTCAAACTAACAACTAAAACTCTATTTTATCTTTCAATCCTATGCTCTTAGCATGTTCATCGTGTTTGGACTTAGCCAATGCCTTTGTGAATGGATCAGCTGGATTATCTTCTGATCGTATGTCTTTCACAATCACGTGTCCTTCTGCTACTTTGCTTCGAACAAAATGGTATTTTCTGTCAATATGCTTTGACTTTCCGTGATCTTTAGGTTCTTTAGTCAAGGCGACTGCACTCTCATTATCACAGAATATTTCTTTTTCTGAGCCCAACATCGAATACTATAGATGTTTTTTTATCACTTATTAAGCCCATTACACGAATAAGCCATCAATAAAAAAGTAGTAGTATCTGCTAATAAAAATGTTATATTGTTATCTTAAAAAATAAATTCTAATATGATTTTGGTAAAAAATAATACACTGCTATATGTAAAATTATATTATATATCAATATATAAAAATGTCTATTTTCGTCATTTTACCCATTTGATCATTTAATAATCTAATTTGCCAAACACTTAAAAATCTGAATTATTGCATTTTCATATAACATAATCAAATCCAAACACTAAATTTATGAACCACGTTTTCTAACAGATGATTATCTGATTATCCGTTTTTAAAACGCATAATCTATTTTCAATAAGCAATCCTAAACAACCCTTTAGTGAATACACACATAAACAACTAACTGAAGTCAAGTCATTGACTAATTCCTTTTATCAATAGAATAGTGGGAACCCCGTCACTAAGCCTATTAAGACAATAAGCGACCACCACAAGTATATGATATAGTTTAATCGTCCGGTATTAATAGAATAGCGGTAAAAACATCAATAACACAAAGTTGGTTTCTTCTAGCCAACACAAGGGTAGTTTAAAAGAACCACATGATGTATGACGATTATATTATTGAGTAAAACTTAAAAAGCTTAATGAGAGATGAAAATAAGAGTTGAAAGATTACAAAACACTTGAACAAACCCATTAATCAAATTCATATGTTATCGCCCTTTAGTGTATTTTGGCCTTGTTGTCGCCAAAAGAATGAGCAACACCCTATGTAACAACGATAAAATAAGTGTTAAAAGGTTAAATCATAAAACGATCTAACTAAGTATTATGGCAGACAACGATTTACCTTTTTCAAATTAATGACGAAACTGAAAAACACATAATTGTCCACATTTTGTAGGCGCTTACATTAGTGACAGACCTCCATATTCCACACATAAATGTAAAATGTATCTTTGATGCATAATCAGTTTTAAGTTGACTCGGACACCATCTGTTGCAATCCAAATCCTAGTAGAACCATCAGTGAATGATGAATGTAACAACTCAGAGTATAGGCTGACAGTACAAAACAAAAAAAAGAACTTGTGGACCGTGGAGGTAAAGAGAACTGCAACATCGTAGTTTTATAATTTTCCACAAGTAAATAATCATCATCTATGCACAATGAATTATTTTGAGAAATAGTACAACATGCCAAAATCTACCTACCTTAACTCATACACAATTTTTGAACTTCTTCTTACCTGGTGGCCATACGATGTCCCTAATTTTGACAACCTGAAAAACATGTGTGATATGTCTGAAAGAACCAGCACATCCAAAAAAAATCAATCAACATAAGCGTTTCACGAATTTACATACGCTTTAACACAATTTAATAACTCAAAAATGGAGTATTCATTTATTCATTATAAAAGATAAAAACTGAGAATTGAAATAATGGGATGAACATGATGATGGCAAAACGTCATCACGGCTATAAGATTGGGCTAATTTTTGTGATACCCATCTCACCCTGACGATGGATATACATATAGTACAATTTCAGGTTCATATACAAATCAGTTAATTATCATAAAAATGATTACCTGCTATTGCAGTTGTGATTTGCTTCATAAATTAATCTGCTCAGGTTCACTAAGTCATATCGCCACCCTAAAACAAATAAAAAAACTCGATTAATAACAAGTTATCTTTCACAAAAAACGACATTTCATCAAAATCAAACAAGTACGTTGTGTGCATACAACACCCCCGTTAATCTCGTAAAAATCCTTAGTCTGAAAATGAAGCATAATGGACAAAGAAACTATAAAAATTACCATAAATCAATTGAGAACATAAATAGTCTTCTTCAATTAGCCATCATCATCAAATCATATTAATAGTGCCGGCCAACGTCAAAACCCTTAACTAAGAAACAAACACATTGTATATCAATTTGGGAAATCATTGGTTTTGATATTGCTACATCTGATTTTGAAAATACTGTAATAAGTATTATAAAACTGAATATTTATTACAAAAGGAAAAAAAAATACATGCTTGAATTACCTCTGATCAAACCCGATGCAGTTTTTAGCATGAGAAGCATGGATAGAGTTTAGAATGTGTTTTGAATTGTGAGGAATTCGGATTTGTGATTGGGTGCAAGTCATACAAGACCCTCTAAAACCTACACTTTCACATATACTGTATATGCCATTAAAAAAAATTAAGTTTGAACCAAGTGGAACAGTAGTTTCAGACAAGACTGGCGGGAACAAGTCATGGCCGGTGGAACGTATGCAAAGTGTTCAAAAAAGATTACGTGAAAAAGACTATTGCAATCACTGGACATGCACCAGCAAAGCAAAGACATGCATATGGGAAACCAAGGCGAGAAGCCTTTGATTGCTCCAGTTGAGACAGAAGTTGTAGCAAAACCAAAGGCAAAGCAACCAAAAGAAGATCCTATTCCTTCGTTCCACCACCAGTTGTCGAGAAGGAAAAAATGACAACAAAAAACAAAGGACTTGGGGAAAAACGGTACAGTTAAGGTGAGAAGAGAAATATATTCGAAGAAAAAAGAGGAAAGGAGTTCGGTTTGCGAATACAAAACCAGGTAAACAATAATTTGATGATCCAAAAAAAGGCCTCATGGATATAAAGACAAATAAGAATAACATGACTGCTATCATGCATCAAACTTATGGTAACTTATTAGCATCTTCTTTATTGAATACAAATTACATTGTTGCTTTGTTTTTAGTCCAAAAACAATTCCTCGCTAATGCTTCTCTTGTACATGTTTAAAGCTAACTCTTTCGAAACCGTATATCAAGTTCTCAATCAGTAAATACAGTTCCAAAAAAAAAAACAACGAACCAAAACAAAAACCGACATTACTTCCAAACCAAAAGACCTTTTACTACTCCCTTTTAACTAGACCCGTTTTCCTATCATGACAAGATGTAACCAACAGCTAAAGCCACAGTAAGAACCGCAGCAGCACCTGCAGCATACTAATACATGTAATTGTTTGACTTCTTATGTTTAAGTATCACCTTTGAGATCGAGTCAGTGCCCTTTCCACTGTTGCTTCTGCTTCTCACTCTTACACGCTCCGGGGTCTTTGTGTTGGTTTATCCTTTAACTTTCAACCTTCTCTTACTAGGATTCCTCTGCAACGTGCTCCACATTTCTTCCTCTGAAACAACTACAGTGCCAATGCTGCAAATTTCATTCTCGTCTTTCTTCCTTATGCTTAGCTTCATCTCAGGTATCTTTCTCAGTTCTTATTTTGCTTTTGCTAGCACCTTTTCAAGCGAGCTTTTTCTTCCTATCTAGAGCCTGTTTCGCCTTTGTTATCTCTTCCTCCCTCTTATGATACTCCTTGTACATTTGAAAATAAAATCTCATCCTTGATCAAATGTATCAGAACGCTGTACCAATGCATCCATGCGCCGTCTTAATGCACTAACAAGTCGTTCCAGTACATCAGTACGCTGTCTCAATGCTTCAACCCATGGTTCCAATAGACTAACCCGCCTTCGCAATGCATCAGCCAGTCCCAAGACTACAGCGCCTCTTCCAGTTCCTCATCCCATTAATAATTATCCAACACTTCGCGCCAATCACATATCGAAAACGAACAGTCTAATCATTATGTTTTGTCACTAAAAATATTCATATGTGTTATGTTCAGCAGCCCCCCCCCCGCAGCAACTTGCATTCAAGCATTCCGCAGTATTCCATAGGTCTTAAATTCAAGGAAACCCTGTTCGGTGAAAGAAAAGAGTGGTGGCCAGATGATGACCGCATGAAGAGTTTTTATTAAAACAAAGTATTATATATATATGTAAAAACAAGAAGATTTCAAGGTAGGTTACTTTTAAACAAAGACCTTTTCTATGACAGTAACGCAAGGTGAGTTGATAAAGAATATTCATCCTGAAATGAGCATAAGGTGTTGCATTGGGGGCACTATTGATAAGAACAAAGGTAGTTAAGACAAGGTTTATAGTAAAATTGAATGAATACGATATTATGGGGTACAAACAAACAAACCTTCCCACTGGAGGAGCTTAGAAGAAGCCATTTCTTGATACATGAGAATCCATACATATGCCCACAAGGAAGACAGCTGCAGCGAATGCAATCAAGTAAACAAAGAAAAATCATGAAGATAAATTAGTCATCTTTCTTTGCTAAGAAGAATATGAGTAGGCGGATTAATAATAATAAGCAAATCAAGAGAGTATTGGCTATTTTTAACAAACAACAAAGCAGGCAGCATGTTATATATAAATTGAAAAGAAAGATGTCCCAAATTGGTGGTTTTCATGATATGGAAGGTTTATAACAAATTAGGCAATCATCCAATTGACATCGATTCTTTAAACGAATGATACCATCATTTTTGCAGATTATACCATGAACTGTAATACCATCTGGACCCATCCAGCTGGTCACCACTGGTGGCCATTAGGCAATCATCCAATTGACATCGATTCTTTAAACGAATGATACCATCATTTTTGCAGATTATACCATGAACTGTAATACCATCTCGACCCATCCAGCTGGTCACCACTGGTGGCCTCATCTTCTCCAGTTGTTCAGCTTCCTCTTCATCTTCTTCTTCTTCGGATTCTTCTTCTTCGGATTCCATTATATCTTCTTATTCCATTATATCTTCTTCTTCTTCGGATTCCATTATATCTTCTTCTTCTTCGGATTCCATTATATCTTCTTCTTCTTCGGATTCCATTATATCTTCTTCTTCTTCGGATTCCATTATATCTTCTTCTTCTTCGGATTCCATTATATCTTCTTCTTCTTCGGATTCCATTATATCTTCTTCTTCTTCGGATTCCATTATATCTTCTTCTTCTTCGGATTCCATTATATCTTCTTCTTCTTCTTCTTCTTGGGATTCCATTATATCTTCTCGTTCGGATTCCATTATATCTTCTTCTCCTTCAAATACATATGTGAATTCTTCTTCTTCCTCTGTTTCCATCCATCTGTTGTCCATCCTTCTTATTAATTAACTTTAATGCAAACAACCAAGATGATCAATTTATCGATTCACGATTCAACAGCCACACACAATTCATAGTATCAAAGTAATTGTTAAACTAATTCATAGTAGTCAAAGTAATTGTTATTTATCTCGGTCAAAATAATTTATATCAGTCATCATATAATAGAAAAAATTAGTCAAACTGTTACCAAAATTAACTTATAATCTCGCGAATTTCATTACAAATTGAACATAAATCGGAAAGGATTTTAGATGCCACTTTTGTACAATATATCAATGCACCTTTTTTTAAAATTAATACAACAACATTGACAAACAAACATGATAACCTTCACAAGCACATTTTCACACGATCTCATTAATGTATGCTTAATGTCATAAAAACCTTACATAAATAATTTGAAATCTCTTTTCAAAATCATTCTTTCTCTACACGCATGACCACAATCAGTTACAATTCCTCTAGAGCAATAACTCTGTGCATTCTTCCTAAAAATAAGCAACCAATTTGTCTCTATCTTTTTAAATCAACCCTAATAAATAATTTGATTCATATATATTGAAAAAATTTCAAAGTTTGTTATTATAATTGAAATGCCTTTCCTTATTTATATTGTTGACATGATTTATAACTCAAAATTATTTTTATTAGGTTGAAATTTATTAGACAAAGTTTTAAATAAAGTTATTAACAAAAATGTATTAAAAAAATACATACATATCATAGTTGCTTTTTAAAAAATTATGGGGTCTTATTAAAGATCAAAATATGTGTTTTTATATGGCTTATATGAGAGACAACTCAATAGCCACTCCTTGTAATTGCGATACCAATTTACACTCACGGAAAGGTAACATATATGTATCTCCCTATCCATTATGAGTTTTAGAGTCTTGATCACTATGAGATTTACCAATAAAAATATTGATCAAGCCAAAGGAGTAACCATATACTTCCTTCATTGTTCTCTTATTCAATGCCTACTCTTACGCAACACGTCATTTACATGATATTAAAGGTAGGTGACAATGCTTGTCTATTACTTGCAAGCTATGTTTATGGATTATAAACCGCCTTTTATTTGAAATTCATTCAAATGAAACTAAGAAACTATTTATTAAGCATCTTATTCAAATTCTTATCCAATATATGAAAATTTTAATGAAGAAAAAGGTGCACGATCTATAAAAAACGATACCATTATTTCTTTGGGTTATTAGTGTTCTCTTTTAGGACCTCGTGAACACACAAACAAATTACAGAACACTTTGCCTGATTGTGATACTAATCTAATGAATATCTAATATACGCGGCGACTTGCAAATTGTAAAAAAAAAAGAAAAAAAAACAACTTGCATATTTCAAATTATTATACTAAAAAAAGATGTTGTGACATACTGGCATGCATGATAAAAAAAAACACATTAAGCATGTATGTGATTTGCCCTTTTGCATATTATGTGGTTTAATTTCTGTGTGTGAATTTAGGTTAGACAAAAGCATGAACAATGCTTTCAAGGGGCATGTTATCTTTACATAACTTATTATTGGCAAAGATGTGCGATTTTCATGGGTTAGCATACTATTCACATTTTCTATATCTAAAACGGGAATTTTGTTTTAGTACTTTTATATTAATACATTTAATATAGACATCATCCTATCAAAAGTTCTCGGTAGCTCCATCGAACGCACAAAGAAGCGGAGAAGCGGGTCAGCGCGAAGCATATAAAAACCCGACTTCTTTAGGGATGCATTTTTACAGCGTCCCGCCTTATACCTCTCTTTTAGTTTGTTCACTATGGGTGAGCCGATCTATCGATTGACTAACGATGTATTAAGATTTAATGATACATATACAATATAGCAATTATAATATGTATAAGGTTCTTTTAAACATTTTAAAGTTCAGGTTCTATTTTAAACATTTTAAAATTTTAGCGGTATATTTTAAACAGTTCAAAATATAAGGTTCTAAAATGTAATTTCATATTAACATTCAATGATCATAAGACAATAATATAATATTCAATTATTTATACTTATCACATGTTAACAACCTACTGATAGATAATAAAGTGCTTGTATCATTGAGCCAAGGCTCTGATACCACTGATGGGTTTTCTATTCCCTAACTAGATTAACACGCAGCGGAAATAACAATTAATCTAGGGCAAGAAGGGAACTAAACCCTAAAGGATCTAAACCTAATAAACTAAAAGCAACTTAAAAGAAGTAAGTAAATAAATAAGAAATTACTAACCTTTGAGAAAATCGGATTTCTCACACACGCGGACCACCTTGGTCGAACTTGGAGGCAAGTACCCAAACGAGAGTACCTCTAATAGCTTACACCCACAAACCAAAGAGAAAACAATTAGAACTCCTAAGGTCCCGATACACGAAAGACTCTTATAAGGAGTAGGAAATGAGAAGGAGGGAATGTGTACTTAGAAGTAAAAGTATCCATTCTATTTATACCCAAAAGAGGAAGGTTGGGTTACCTCCTTTGGGCGATGTGGGATACCCAAACTTCTATACCTCTTTATGGTTTAAACCGCAAAGCATTCTTCCTTATTATTTCTCTTAACGGTTCACTGGGGGGGACCCAAAAAGGACTCTACTTTTGACCACAGTCTTAACAATTAGTTATGAACTTGGACATACAATCCAACAGTCTCCCACTTAGACAAGCCATCAACTAACTTGGTCAAAGTCTGTCCCGATCAACTAAGCAGAGAGTGCCATCCAACGCAACTGCTAAACTCTGAATCATATTTAGAGACAGCCCTTTGATATGTGATCAAATATTCCTTTGTTCTACAGATATCTTGTGAACCTGAGACATGGATTTTAATCAATCTCTAGGTTCAACATTATGTTTCTCGATTTTTGATTACTTGACTTTATGAGACTGCTTAATTGATCATATCAATTTAGTCCCGGCCAGGCCTAGCACATTTAAATCAACATTTAATCATCGAGGGGCCCATTGATATCGCTTTCCCTTTAGGCAAAAGGAACAAATAAACTTTGAATACATAGAACTAGTCAACTTATCATGTCATACCTAGCATATCCTTTATAACTGGCATTTACGCTCAGCGTTTGAACAAACTAAAGTAAAATAGATTTGAAAAACTAGAAACTCATTGTATCTCCATTTTAAGAATAGAAGATATTATCATCTTAGAATTACTCATGATTTTAATCAATACTTACTTCCTATAGTATGAACGACTGAGGAGGTTTGAGTAAACTAAGTACTCAGGAAGTGGATTCTAAACATACAAAAATTGAAACACAATAACAATTAATAGTAAATGGTAGCACACATGCAAATAAATAAATCTCCATTATTTAATCACCAAATCTATTACAATATTAATCATTGCTTATAATGTTTCAAATTCAAACTAACAACTAAAACTCTATTTTATCTTTCAATCCTATGCTCTTAGCATGTTCATCGTGTTTTGACTTAGCCAATGCCTTTGTAAATGGATCAGCTGGATTATCTTCTGATCGTATGTCTTTCACAATCACGTGTCTTTCTGCTACTTTGCTTTGAACAAAATGGTATTTTTTGTCAATATGCTTTGACTTTCCGTGATCTTTAGGTTCTTTAGTCAAGGCGACTGCACTCTCATTATCACAGTATATTTCAATGGGGTCTTGTACTGTTGAACAACTCTAAGATCTCCAATGAAATTCTTCATCCAGATAACTTCCTTTGAAGCCTCACTAGCTGCAATATACTCAGACTCCCATGTGGAATCCGCCATTGTATTTTGCTTTGAACTTCTCCATGTCACCGCTCCCCCATTTAGCAAGAATACCCAACCAGACTGTGACTGACTATCATCTTTATCTGTTTGCCAACCAGCATCACAATAACCAGTCACTCTGAGTTCTTTTTCTCCACCATAAACCAAGAACCTATCTTTAGTATTTCTTAAATACTTAAGAATATTCTTTACAGCTGTCCAATGACCTTCACCAGGATTCTGCTGATGTTGACTCACAATGCTCAGAGCAAAGGAGACATCAGGCCTTGTACACGTCATGGCATACATGATCGATCCTATAGCCAAAGCATATGGGACTCGACTCATTTTGTCCAGTTCCTTATCAGTTATTGGACATAGATCATTACTAATCTTTATGCCATGATGTAAGGGTAGACTCCCTTTCTTAGAATTCTCCATTCTGAATCTTTTCAAAATTTTATCTAAGTATGTGTCCTGACTAAGTCCTATAAGACGTTTTGACCTATCTCTGTAAATCTTTATACCAAGAATATATGTTGCATCTCCCATATCTTTCATAGCGAAACATTTCCCCAACCAGTCTTTTACACTTTGTAATGTTGGGATATCGTTTCCTATGAGTAGTATATCATCCACATATAATACCAGGAAGACTACAACACTCCCACTAACTTTGATATATATACAGGACTCATCTTCGCTTCTAGAAAATCCAAACTGTTTGACTTTCTCATGGAAGCAGAGATTCCAGCTACGAGAAGTCTGTTTAAGTCCATAAATAGCCTTTTGAAGCTTGCACACTCTTTTAGGATACTTTCATTTTCAAAACCTTATGGTTGTGCCATTAAAACACATACTATGTTAGTTTTGACTGTTAGGAAGCGGTTTTGATTGACATCCATCTGCCATATTTCATAATCATGAAACGCAGCTATGGCAAGCATTATCCTAATTGACTTTATTTTAGCTACTGGTGAGAAGGTTTTCTCATAATCAATCCCGTGGGTTTGAGTATAACCCTTCGCAACCAACCTAGCTTTATAAGTGTGTACTTTCCCATCCATGTCTGTCTTCTTCTTGAAGATCCACTTACAACCTACCGTCTTAAGACCGGTTGTAGTGTCAACCAAATTCCAAACTTGGTTGTCATACATAGACTGAATTTCGCTTTTCATAGCTTCCTTCCACTTAGCAGCCTCAGGGCTTGCCATCGCTTCCTTGTAGTTAGCAGGCTCATCCAATTCACTTAGTGTACTATCACTAATCTTGTCCTCTTCAATATGGAAACCATAGTAGAACTGAGGATCTTGAGGAGGCTTACTTACTCTACTTGTTCTGCGAATGGGTAAGGATACATCATTAGGTTCAACAGGTGTCACCACCTCTTGTTGAGAGTCAGTGTTTACTATAGGTTCTTCGTCGACAGACTCTTGAATTTCTTCAAGGTCTATTTTACTCCCACTGTCCTCTTTAGATATCATTTCTCTCTCAAGGAACACTCCTCTTCGAGCTACAAACACCACATTATCCTTGGGTTTGTAAAACAAATATCCAAATGACTCTTTCGGATAACCGACGAAAAGACACTTTTCAGATCTGGCTTCTAGTTTGTCCTGAGCTTCTCGTCTAACGAAAACCTCACAACCCCAGATTTTGATGTGCCCAAGAGAAGGACGTTTTCCCTTCCACATCTCAAAAGGTGTCTTCGAGACCTTCTTAGTAGGTACAAGATTTAAGATATGGGCGGCTGTCTCTAATGCGTAACCCCAGAAGCTTATTGGAAGTGTTGCTCGACACATCATAGATCGAACCATGTCTAACAGAGTTCTATTTCTCCTCTCAGCAACACCATTTAGTTGTGGTGTTCTAGGAGGAGTTAACTGTGAAACTATACCACAGTTTTTAAGATGATCGAAAAACTTGATACTAAGGTATTCTCCTCCCCTATCGGATCGGAGTACCTTTATCTTTCTGCCCAGTTGGTTCTCTACTTCGTTTTGATACTTTTTGAACACTTCAAAAGTATCCGACTTATGTTTAATCAGATAAACATATCCATATCTACTGAAATCATCAGTAAATGTAACGTAGTAGTGTTTTCCATCTTTTGTGGTTGATTGGAATGGTCCACACACATCCGTGTGTACTAAGTCCAATAATCCTTCACCTCTTTCACACGTTCCTATGAATGGTGATTTAGTCATCTTGCCCAATAAGCAAGCCTCGCATACATCATTTGATTTGAATTCGAATGATTCCAACACTCTATCCTTTTGGATTTGGGCGATGCGTTTCTTGTTTATGTGCCCAAGACGATAATGCCACAATTTTGATTTATCAAGCTCATTAGACGAACCAACATTTAATATCACATTGCCATTATCAATACATTTAACAGTTTCATATATGCCTTTGCAAGGAGAAGCTTTAAACATAAAACAACCATTTAAATAAATCAAAATATCACCATTCTCATTGGGCAGCTACGCTTCCAATGCCCCTTCGTGTTGCAGTAGAAGCACACTGCTTCCTTTGGATCACCAGTAGGTGCAATCTCAGATTCAAACTTTCTCTTAGACCCACGATCGGAGTTTCCTTTTACGGCCTTTCCTTTCCAGTTGGAATGAGAAGTCTTTTTTTCTTTGCATTGTGACCAACAGTTAACACAGGAGCTGCTGAAATAGAGGGCACATCAATTTTCTTGATCCCTTGTTCAGAAGTTTGTAATAAGCTATGAAGTTCCATTATTGAGGTCTCCTTCCCGTTCATTTGATACGAGAGCACAAACTGATTGTAATCAGCTGGCAGACCGGATAGGATTATGTTGATAGAAAGTTCAGCATCGAACACCATGTTTAATGATTCCAACCTATCAAAGTACCCTTTCATCTCTAAGACAAAAGCACATATAGAGGCTCCAGGTTTTGGTTTACAAGCCATGAGTGATTTTACTACATCAAGGCGTTCTTTGCTTGCCTTAGCCTGGAACATCTCTTTCAGCTGTTGATTCATCTCATAAGCCCAAGTGAACTCAAAAGTCTTTTGCAATTCAGGGCTCATGGAAGCTGCCATGATGCATGACACTTTGTTTGCATCATCATAATGCTTTTGATGAGCTTCAATCTCCTCTTGGGTTGAATTATCATTGATTGTAGGAATTTGCTCATCGAGAACATACTATTTGTTCTCGTACCTTAGGTTGAACCTAAGGTTTCGTATCCAGTCCATATAATTTAGACCGGTGAGTCTTTCCCTCCCAAGAACTGAGAGTAACGAGAAGCTTGAGTTGTGTGAGGGATTGGGAGCTCGAGGATTGACACCATTTTCAGAAGACATCTTCACGATAAAATAATTTAGTTAGCATGAATATTCCTTAATTAATTACCCAATTTTAAATTAAGGCTAGGATCCATATTTTAGATTTGTTTATGAAGAGGGTTGCCGTAATCACATCACAAATTTATTTTAGGTAGACAATGTCTTTGTCAATTTCATTCTTTATGAAATTCCTAGTTCTTTTGAGATTCATTGATTTTAATCAATGGCATGTTAATCTTGGATATGCTAATCTACTATTCATGACTGGGATACCGAGGATCATGAATAAGATGGTGAATTTAACCATGCAAAACTCCGCGTGGTGCCCGGCTCGGGTCAGCCCGAGAATCGCGAGCGCCACATCACCTTTCACTTATGTTCTCTTATTAATGTGCCGGTAAACCACACGCGCTCCATTAACAGTCCATATGAGAGATGTGCGATTTTCATGGGTTAGCATACTATTCACATTTTCTATATCTAAAACGGGAATTTTGTTTTAGTACTTTTATATTAATACATTTAATATAGACATCATCCTATCAAAAGTTCTCGGTAGCTCCATCGAACACACAAAGAAGCGGAGAAGCGGGTCAGCGCGAAGCATATAAAAACCCGACTTCTTTAGGGATTAGTTATGAACTTGGACATACAATCCAACACATCTGACCATGACCATGACCACTAAAGCGAGAAACGGGTACTTGTTGAGGAGTGTAACTAGTACTACTACCACAATCGTGCTTATTTCTCATTATCGTCTTCTTCTTTATACTTTCTTCTTCCATTTGTGCAATCTGCATGGATCTGCACTCTATGCTACAAAATGTCTTTTTCTCCCCTGCATCCATATATTAGTAAACATACTAGGATTATTAGATAACTATATTGAAGTAAGGATATTAGATTGTTACCTATACATGTATATGTCTTTCCCGTGTAGTTGTTTATTGCACTCATGACAAGTACTCAGAAAGTAAGCACCTGTGGCTTTTATATCATCATAAACTCTTGCGGGTGTAGGAGATATGTCGAAAAGGGACCTCAGCTTCTTATCACCACAATTATCATATACTAGTTGTTTTCTTGTATATGAATTATTATTCTTTGGCTTGTGATGATGGGTCACTGGTGTATACTCTTCTTCTTCATCGTCAATATTAGCATTAACATGATGGGATGGTCGGACGAGGATTGCTGTCGATTCACGGGAGTTGTCCATGTTAACTATAATACCAAGTCCAATCCCACGACCCGACACCACTTCATCACATGATGAATTATGGACTCTTCTAGGTGACATAGCTAATTTCAAATCCAGAGGACTTGTTGGGCAGCTGCAACTATTACAACTTCCCTCGAACCACCCCGCATCTACCCAAAAGAGGAAGGTTGGGTTACCTCCTTTGGGTGATGTAGGATACCCAAACTTCCATACCTCTTTATGGTTTAAACCGCAAAGCATTCTTCCTTATTATTTCTCTTAACGGTTCACTGAGGGCGACCCAAAAAGGACTCTACTTTTGACGACAGTCTTACCAATTAGTTATGAACTTGGACATACAATACAACAGAAACAACATAATATTTAGATTTTATAATAATTAAACACACTGCAACTATTTTAATTAGTGCGTCAAAAGATATCTAACCAAGATTTTGAATGAGATGTAGGGTAGTCCCATTCCAGATACTGTAGTCGGCAAGAGTAGAGTCGTCTTGGAGATGCTTTTGGGGCAAAAACAATGCCTGTTTGTCTGCAGGAACACCTTCCTTGTCCTGAATCTTGGCTTTCACATTTTTGATGGTGTCGGTGCTTTCCACTTCTAGATGGACGGTTTTTCCAGTGGCAACAATCACGACATATATCTGCAATGTCACTAATGTGTAATCCAAAAGACGGATGGTTGACTCATTCTGGATGTAGTAATAACAGAGAAAACAGTTTTCCTCGAGCTTATTTCCATCATAGTCCAACGTCTGTTGGTTTGGGTGAATACCTTCCTTTTCTTGAATAAGGGCTTTCAGTTCCTTGGCGGTGTGGATGAACTTGACATCGACAGGGATCCTCTTTCCAGAGATGGTCTCGACATATATCTTCATATATCCTCTAGAAACAGGCACAAAATAGAGGACGGAATCCTGAGTGATGTTGTAGTAGGAAAGGGTACGACGATGGTCCTCGAGCAAAATTCCAGCAAAAAAGAGCCCTTGGTCGAACGGGGCAACACCTACATGCTCACTAATGAGGGACTGTACAGGATCGATGGAGCGACGCTGTGAAACATTTAGAGGGATGATCTTTCCGGTGTGAGTCTTGACGAATATCTGCATCGATCCTGGTTTGAGTGAGGATGTCCTATTAAACGGTTTAAGAATACCGGCTTCTGTTTGTCTCAACCTGGCCTTAAAAGTCTCAAATGTGTCGGAATCCTTAAGCTCCATACTGATGATCTTACCGGTAGGGGTCTTGTAGAAAACCTCCATTTGTAAACAGGAAAAACCGAAGAAACAAAACAAAAAATAAAGTAAGAAACCAGATTGAGCAACAAGGATTCTAGCACGAGATGCCAATCGGGTATGATCGCGTGTGTATGCAACGCTCTATAGTAACCCCTTGCTGGGATATCAAAAGAAGTGGATATATACATAATTTGGTCCATATAACATAAACTCATGTTTTTTTGGTCAACTAAAAAGATATCGACCACATTAGGAGGTAAAGGTATATATCACGGATCACAAACCAAAAAGCATGACCATCAAAACATGTTTTTATAACCTTATAAACATATATCGTAATCAACCAGACAACCAGTGAGAACCGAATGAGTATGAAAGGATTTCTAAAGCAAGTACACTCTCAAACTTGGGAGCAAATCCTCGAAAAGCTAGGATGATGATATCACTCATCTTTTACTTAGTAAAGGAAAACGTCAAGTGGAATATTCGTATTTCAAAAAAATCAAATCATACTTAATTTAATAAGAATTTCTTAATTATTATTTATTTATTTTGAAAATATTCAATTAATAAGACCTAAATAATTCTTTATTTGGCAAAATTGTTTGCAAATTCGTTTTATATAAATTTGTGTTAAAAAACAGATGTGTCAAAAGTATAAATAATAGAACTTTAAAAAAGCAGAAGTAATTTACATAAAGTCTAAAGTTTAAAACTAAAAATAAATAAAAAATAAGAAAAAGCATGTGTGGTTTGGTAAGTATATGGTGTCTCCATGTAAACTTTTTAAAAAGACCTCAATATATATATATATATATATATATATATATATATATATATATATATATATATATATATATATATATATATAAAGAAAAAAACAATCCTCCCAAATCTATCGCTTCTTTCTTCTTCAACCCTCTATAAACCAAAAGAGGTGCTTCAAACCTTTGTTCCCAGAACATTCATGATAACTCGCGGTTTATTGAATTCGAAGGTTGGATTGTAAATTTAAATTTAGATTTTCAATTTCAATACTTTATTATCTTTCAATCGCTGAAACCCTAATATGTTTTTTAAGTTGATTAGATAATGATGCGATGATTACAAAGTTATTATACTCCTTAATCCTTTGTCATAGTATCAATTTGATAATTGTTGTGACGGTGTAGCGACAGTGGTTATTTAGTTTTCTCATGGATGTTAATTGGTCGTCGATGTTCAGAATGTGCTTGGGGTTTCATTATGTTTTGAGTGGCCTAGTTTGGTTGTGTATCAGGAGGAACATAATAATAGCTGAATCCTAAGATGTAGTCTTTTTTTCAAAAACTGCATAAGGGAGTTCAATGGCACCCTTGGATTGCATATATTACTTAGGTAATATCTTATTTAATTGTTTAATCCTAAACATCCCCTGATAGTTAAATTTGTATTTATTTTTAGTTACTGCCAAACACCCATTCTAGCAACATCAGAATACAAAAGTATAAGACATTCTTCCATCTTCATCTTACGCCATCGCCTAATCAATTTACTGTCTTAGGTTCTCTTTATTTGAAACTTACACATCAACTAATAAAGTAGTCACTTTAGCCTTATATATCACAGCGATACATTTGTCACATTCCATACCATAAGTAATGTAAGCATTCTGCAAGTAAAACAATACTTCTTTCATGTTTCTTACTAGATTAAGCCACTTTCATCAATGTTACTGTCTCCTCCCTATAATAATCAATCAGAAGATTCGTCATTAAGAACGGATGTAAGTCTATTATCAACCTACACACTATTATCTTATTCATTTAAAAATAAATTTAGAGTGATGGCACCTGGATATTGTAATGCAGAGACGGACACTTGGAATAATAGAAGCTTGGAGAGTAGCCATGGAAGCAGCCGTGGGAGAGGTCATGAGTAACTTGAACAATGATAACATAAAAGGAATAGTCTTGATGACTTGATGAGATCCCCTGGTATTCTTTCACTACCTTAATAACGTTGTCTAATATGAGGGGTAGTTGGTGGTGCAAGCCTTAGTGATGCTGGTGTCCGTGCATGTACTAAAAAAAGTTGGGACGGACGATGTGCTAAAGAAGACTATCATGGTAGTCATACCAAGACTTTCACCAAGGATGGTGGCGTAGACTTTGGGATTTGGTTTATTCAAGGTCTCAATTGGTAGGTAATTCTAAATAACATTTTTTTGGTACATCACAGTACATATAATACATCTAAATATATATGAATTATATATATTTATGTGCGCATGTTACATATTATTATTGAGAATGGTCTCCAGGTTTACCAACCAGTAAAGAACCTCTCACATCACCTCACCCTACATCGACACAAGAAAAAAACACCCTACCCAAAGACACCCCATTACTACAACCAACCATAATAGATGGACGGTCAGAGTAGATCTGGAGGGGAACAAGATAAAACGTGAGCAATATGCATGATCGGTAAAGGAGGATTCAGATTAGTAATCGTGAACCATTCAACTTTGTAAGTAGATCATCCTACGTTAGAATTTTCATACTCATCCTCACAAAATATGAACATTAAAACATATATAGCTCTTCTTAATTAAAAAATCATAAATAGTTGTCCAACATGCCTGGGTTACACTTGATAGGGTTTCGCAACTTAACTTTGAGGATCTGGATAGTGCCACAGAAAGCTTTGACAAAGAATTAGCTATCAAGGTAGACATTTTTATGCAAAAATGTGGCTAAGCAGGTAATTTTGCAACTATTGTGGGAAGAGGATTTAATAATTTCATTATAAAAATTAAGATTTCCATTTATTTTTTGATCTTAAATTTATGAAATATTTTAGGGTATTTTCACAGTTTTATGAATTGTGTATATCTTATCGATGAGCCACATGTTAATCAAGTTTTGACATCACAAGATATTTATCTCAAACTGGCAATAAAAAAGACAAAACGGGAATGGATCGAGTGCTTCAAATTTGTTGTATGTCATACAAGACAAGAAGGTAAATAAACATTAGATGAAACATACTTCGTAACTTATACTTAGAATAATGATATATACACATGGTCATGTTACTACGTGCATGTGCTCGTCATTACAGGTGACAGTTGCTGCAGGAAGACATAATTAGTCATTTGAAGTAGCAAAGGGGAATTCTGAATGGTTTGAAACATTGATTTGCTATATCTACAAAGCTTGTGAATGGTCACCAGAAAGGGAATCTGCATAAAGGTTGCAGTTTCATGCCAGGCCATTTAATTCATATGGTACTTTATCAACATTAATTTCTTGCATAATGAACTTTTATTTTGAAGATATTTGCATCAGATTGTTTCTGGTGTTATATATAGTGTAGTCTTAAATTCCCGTTGTTTTGCTACATTGATGGTTAACATGTGACGCATGATACGGCACAGAGTTGTAAGGGTACTTCTATCTCCTATATACCTGTGTTTTTTTTCCATTCACCATAATAACTAGCTAGGACATCATCTTGTGCAGGTGAAAACTCATGGAGCTTTATTTCCAAGAAGGAAAATGACAATCTCTATCACTACTGCCAGATTCAAAAGATGTAGTAGTCATACCAAAAAAAAAACTTGACTTTCTCGGGTAGTCTAAACAAAGAACTCTCTTCATTTAGCCTATGATAAGATTATCTATGCTTTCTGCAATTGCAGTGTTGTGAATTTGGTATACTGACATAATTTATGCTTTTGACCAGGTAAGTTTTGTGTCACCAAATTAAGTATTTATATAACAAACTCATTTTTTTTGTATCGACACTTTCTGAGAGAAAATAGTTAACAACATTAGACTTTTAAGATTTAACAGTTCATAATAACTGATGCTGATATGCATCAAAAGTCCGCATGTACGATCACCTGAATTTTCATTTTTTGGAAACTTTTGTTTGAAAACAATTATTCAATTCCTTATATGACCACAAGCATAATTTTGGTTTAAATATATTAAGTATTATAAACTTATAGTAAGGGCGAGATTCTTAGGATAAGATAAAAAAGCTCCTGGCTTTCGGGTTGGCCAGCCGTTTAGAAAATAATTCTTGTGGGCACCATCAACTTTAGTATGTTGTATGTAAACATAGATATGCAATATGCTTAGTGTTCTGTACAAAAGAGTTTGATCTGATATTTGTGTGTGGGTTAATGAGTTTCACTTAAGGGTCTGGTACCTTTAAATCGACAACACAATCAGGCATAAATCTCTTGATCAATAGACATTTACATTCTGTGAAAAAAGAAGTGGGAACTTAGTAACATAAATCAATGTGGTTCTTCTGGTATACGAATTTGATATTTTGGTGCCACTAAAATTGACAACATGACCATGTGTAACTCTTTTATATTTGAGATCTCTTCTGGAAATGAAACATCATTCGAGTGCCTTTTATTAGAATTGAGAACATAGTAGAATATGCCGTTCCAGGTGGCTCGCACCCAGGGTGGTGCGGCTTCCATGTATTTAACACCTTTGTTATTAAATTCCTAATGCACCAGGGTTTTGTGTGATTGGTAAATTACCATCATAAGTGCGCCTTTGTTCATAAAATCATGTCTACGAAAATAAAATAAAAACAAAAATTGAGCTATTTGTTTTTTAATAAACAAATGTATATTATTTAAATTTTTATTAAAAAGCCCGTGCGTGCACGAGCATTATAACTAATTAACAAAATACAGCGATATATATATCATACCAAAACAAGTAGGAAAAGTTTACAAACCACGGATGTATTGAATTTAATATAAAAAGTATAGTGAATTAAACCACAGAGCTAAAACTACACAAAAATTAGGGTATCCGAATTGGAAACGATAAATAATAATTTCTAGAGAAAACCTTTTACCAAAAAAAAAAATACTAGTTATCATACATGTCATTAAGTATTTGTGAACAAGGTATTTAACGATAGAATAAACGACGATGTCTTATTACCCAGTTTCATAATTAGTGATTTTGTTCCATTTCACAAACCCACGAGTTTACCTCACAAAGTCGAAGATCCCACTGCATGGCATGGTAAAAAGTAACCCTTGTTGGATTCCTGGGTGACGGGTGAGAAAAAAATCACGAGTTTGGGTGACGGGTTTGATAAACCCATACCCATTACCCACAGGTGTCATCCCTAGCCGTTTCGGGTGGCTCGCACCCAGGGTGGTGCGGCTGCCATGTATTTAACACCTTTGTTATTAAATTCCTGATGCACCAGGGTTCTGTGTGATTGGTAAATTGCCATCAAAATTCAAGCACCTTTGTTCCGTTAAAATCATGTCAATGAAAATAAAATAAAACCAAAAATTAAACTATTTCACGACAACAAAAGTTCATTTAGGGGTCGGCTTTTAATTTTGGGTCGTCAATGTCGACCAAAACTCGCATGGTACCCACTTTTTTTTCAACCAAATTGGGGCTAGTCAACAAATACCGTTTTTGGGTAGACATTTAGGGTCGACAATTTCTACCCAAAGTTATAAAAAGATGTACATTTATATAAATTAATGAGGGTCCGACAATGTCGACCTCACAACTATTAATAAGATGTCGACCCCAAAACATTCGCGCCTATAAAAAAAAATTTTTCACACATCCCGCCTTAACGAAAAAAAAATATTAAATTAAAACACGTTTGGTCGACAATGTCGACCCAAAAATAAAAAAATGTTTTAAAAAATGTTAGAACATAATAATAAAAAAACATTTAAAAAATTAATATAAAATATTTAATGACAATTATAAATTATATATAAATATAAAAACAATTTTTGTACATATATAAAAATTCATTAAAAATATTATATATAAATAAAATACACTAATAATCCTAATCGATATTAAAAAATTTATCATTTATATTAGTTTGCTAATTGATAAAATTACTTCGACTAAATGTAGTTTAACCACAAAATCATCAAAATACACGAAATGATTCCCCTAATCGATTAATGTTTATTATTATAAAAATCAAATTACATTATAAATCGATAAACACTCCAAACATTAAAGCATACTAAGTTTTCCCCATCATCAAACAATAAAGCATGATTAAGTTTTATCTACATTTCATATGCTAAAATTGATTTATCTTTAATAAAAAACTACCCATATTAAGTTTCTCAACCCTTGATAGATCTCGTGAAGTATTCCAGCTGACTCCAAGTGTGAGGTTTCTCGGATCTTTCCATCTCTAGTTAGTCCCTCAAGTACCCTTATCCTTGGCCTCAAGTGTCTTTTATCCTTTCTGCCAAGAACTTACAATTTGAGCACTCCGCCATTCGAGAATTCTGTCAGATCGCGGAGAAATGACTTGGTTCGTGAAGAAGTCCCGAAGAATGAGACTTGGCGTGAAGAAGTTCCCCGGAGAATGACTTGAGGGTGTTGACGGTCCAGAGAAGCATCCAGCCATCCACATAAAGTACCACAACTCCATCTGTATTCCTGGCTGTTACGTAGTAAGGAAATCATAAAAAATTCATTGTGACGAAGCTAACAATTATATTACATAATTAGTTAAGCTTTGATAGTTCACCTTTGAATTAGACGATGGGCGTAGTAACGTTGACCATAAAGCTTGATCTCTGCATGATTGTTCGAACACCACAATTCCGTTTTTACACTTGCAACAACCAAGTTTGATTAGATCGCTCCATCTGTGTAACATTTGATCGAGTGGGTGAATGTGGTGGTGTTTGTGAGGATAAAAGGAGTGTGTGTGTGCTTGGGAGGATAAGATACTATCTGTTTTTATGGTAAAGAAGAATGCTTGGCGGGAGTATTTGGAGGGAGTTTTTGGCGGGAATTTTTGGCGGGTGATACGTTGAACCTCTAATATAGAACCTTAACTCATACATTGAAGCTCTAATATGAAACCCTAACTCATACGTTGAACCTCTAATATAGAACCTGTAATATGAAACCCTAACTCATACATTGAACCTCTAATATAGAACCTTTAATATGAAACCCTAACTCATACATTGAACCTCTAATATAGAACCTTTAATATGAAACCCTAACTCATACATTGAACCTCTAATATGAAACCCTAACTCATACGTTGAACCTCTAAATAGAACCCTCACTCATAGTTGAAACCTCTAAATAATAGAACCCCCACTCATAACGTTTGAACCTCTAATATAGAAACCCTCACTCATTACGTTGTACCTCAAATATAATTCCCTGACTCAAGACTTGAACCTCTAATATGAAACCGTAACTCATACATTGATCATCTATATAGAACTTTTAATATGAATCCCTAACTCATACAATGAACCTCGTAATCTAGAACCTGTAATATGACACCCCTAACTCAATACAAGTTGAACCATCTAATATAGAACCTTAATCATACATTGAAGCTCTAATATGAAACCCTAACTCATACATTGAACCTCTAATATAGAACCTGTAATATGAAACCCTAACTCATACATTGAACCTCTAATATAGAACCTTTAATATGAAAACCTAACTCATACATTGAACCACAAAATATGAAACCCTACCTCATACGAGTTTGAACCTCTAATAAAAGAACTCTCACCTCGTACAGTTGAACCTCTAATATAGAACCCCCCTCATACGTTAACCTTCTAATATAGAACCCTCACTCATAGACCGTTGAACTCTAATATATTTCCCATGACACATACGTTGAACCTCTAAAATGAAACCGTAACACATACATTGAACATCAATATAGAACTTTTTAATATGAAACCCTAACTCATACGTTGAACCTCTAATATAGAACCTGTAATATGGACACCCTAATATACATTGAATCCTCTAATATGAAACCCTAACTCATACGTTGAACCTCTAATATAAACTCTCACCATATAACGGTTGAACCTCTAATATAGAACCCCCACTCATACGTTGAACCTCTAATATAGAACCCTCACTCATACGTTGAACCTCTAATATAGTTCCCTGACTCATACGTTGAACCTCTAATATGAAACCGTAACTCATACATTGAACATCTAATATAGAACCTTTAATATGAAACCCTAACTCATACATTGAACCTCTAATATAGAACCTGTAATATGAAACCCTAACTCATACATTGAACCTCTAATATAGAACCTGTAATATGAAACCGTAACTCATACATTGAACCTCTAATATAGAACTTGTAATATGAAACCCTAACTCATACATTGAACCTCTAATATAGAACCTTTAATATGAAACCCTAACTCATACATTGAACATCTAATATGAAACCCTAACTCATACGTTGAACCTCTAATATAGAACCCTCACTCATACGTTGAACCTCTAATATAGTTACCTCACTCATACGTTGAACCTCTAATATAGAACCTTTAATATGAAACCCTAACTCATACGTTGAACCTCTAAAAGAGAAACCCTAACTAACTTCATTACTTGAACTCTAATATATAACCCTCACTCATCAACGGTGAACCTCTAATATAGTTACCTTGACACTACATTGAACCTATATAATAGAAACCCTAAACTATTTTGAATGATTTTTAATTTATTATTCTTTTTAATATTAATTTTAATTATTAATAATATAGAACCCTAAATGTTTTAATTATATACGAAACGGGGAACCGGACCGACCCGGCCGAAACGAACCAATTTATATTTTTTTTAAAAGTTATATATTTTATAAAAAAGTTTTATATATTTTATAAAAAATCATTTTAACAAAATTGTAATACTAAACGAAACCGGACCACCGGCCGAAAACGAACCATTTATATTTTTTATAAAAAGTTTTATATATTTTAATAAAAAAAGTTTAATATAATTTAATAAAAATCATTTTATAAAATAATTACTATACGTAACACGGGGAACCGGACCGACCCGCCCGAAACGAACCAATTTAAAATTTTTTTAAAAGTTATATTTTTATAAAAATGTTTTATATATTTATAAAAAATCATTTTATACAATAATTTGTATACCGAAACTAGAACCGGACCGACCCGGCCGAAACGAACCAATTTAATATTTTTTATAAAAAGTTAAATATTTTTTAAAAAAGTTTATATATTTATAAAAAATCATTTATATAATCAATTATATACGAAACGGGAACCCGACCGAACCCCGAAACGAACCAATTAATATTTTTATATTAAGAAGTTACATATTTTATAACAAAAGTTTTATATATTTTATAAAAAATCAATTTCTTACAATAATTGTACTACGAAACGAGACCGGACCGAACCCGCCAGAAACGCACAATTTATATTTTTATAAAAAGTTATATATTTTTGATAAAAAAGATATGTAATATATTAATATTTTTAAAAAAAAATCATTTAAAAGTAATAATTATATACGAAAACGGGAACCGGACCTGACCCGGCCGAAACGAACGCAAAATAAATTTATTATTAAAGATTATATATTTTATAAAAAAGTTTTATATATCTTATAAAAAATCATTGTATACAATAATTGTATACGAAAACAGGTACCGATCCGACCACGCCGAAACGAACCAATTTATATTTTATTTATAAAAAGGTTATATATTTTAAAAAAAAGTTTTATATATTGTTATAAAAAAATCATTTATAATATATAATTATATACGAAACGGGACCGACCGACCCGGCCGAAACGAAACCAAATTATATTGTTTATAAAAAGCTATATATTTTAAAAGTGCTTACTAATTTAATTTATATTTTTATATTTAATGAAATATTAGTGAAAATTTTTTTAATTATTTTTTTTGAAAAATTAAAGTATTGATTATTTTTGTAATTAGAAGGAGATTTAATTTATTAAGGTTTAAAGGGTCGACATTGTTCGACCCTAAAATTAACAAATAGTCGACCCTAGTGTTTGCCTCCAATATTTCAGCCAAAAGACAAAAAGTCCCCGCCAAAAATCAAAAGACTTAGTGTCGACAATTGTCGACCCTAAGTAAAAACTATATGTCGACCCGAAAACCCAAAAACAATTAGTTACGCGTGAGAAATCTTCGACCAACTTAGGGTCGACATTGTCCGACCCAACCTTCCCAAGGCAATGTCGACCCCAAAAACTTATCTATACATTCTTTCAAAGTTAACAGATCATCGATAGATACATAGAAAAAAAAAACACCATCTTCAAACATGCACCACCAATGCCACCCACATCTACCACCACAGCCACATCTTCCACCAACACCACCAAACCCCACAGCCACCACCACAGCCACCACCCGCCACCACACTCGCACACGTGCCGCAGCCACCACCACTCCTCCTCTTCTATTAGTTTAATTCTTTTTCTTTAATCCTCTAATTAATAATTCTTAAACTTTGTTGGTTGTTTAAACCCTTAATTGATATAGAGGTGTTTGTTTATTTGTTAATTTGATTATTTTTTGATTATAGTAGCTATTAATATTGTTTTATTATTTTGATAATGTGTATTTTTAGAGCCACCACCACCACCGGCGGCAAAGCGAGCAACGACCGTCGGCAGCAGCAACTACAGTCAACTCCCAGTCAACCACAGGTTTGTCGGCTTAATCGCGGCTGTTTTTGTTTCGGCTTATATGATTTGTTTTCGCTTAAATGTGAACGAACCGGTGTTTTTTTGGCTTAAATATGATGTTTTGTTTCGGCTTATATACTTATAAAAAGGTGGTTATGTTTCGGCTTATATACTTAGGGGTGTTTGTGTTTCGCTTAAAATGTGCGCGTTATGATCATATTTGATTTCGGCTTATATTTCATAGCCCCAATTATCTGGCTTTTTTGATTTTCGGAAAATTGGTGCTTATTATAATAATAATCCGAAATCATATAAGCTCATAATCCCAGAATAGAGCCTAAACAAACACCCCCTCATATGATTATATGTTTGAAAAGTCATTGATATGTGTTTAGGAATTTTTTAGGATTTAAGTGATTAATTTTCGGAAAATCCCCACCGAAGTTAATCAACCATAGAAAACTACCCGTCCGATACTTAAATTGAATATGAAATTGAATTTCGGAAAGTCCCCTGTTTGGAGATGCTTTTTGAATGTATTGTCTCATTTTAGGATATGAATGCGTAGATTTGGTTTACTATTGAGATGATTTTCTACAGTGTTTCTCACGTTACTCCTACGAATGTGGTATTAGCAATAATTGGTCCACGAAACTGTTGTGTTCTTTTACATGTTTAATTTTACCATGGCGTGCTATCCCAGATCTCACGGTGGGGAATGCGTGGTAGTCCACCTAGACGGGCCAACCGCCCTACCGGCCCAGTTGCAAAGTAGAAATTGTGTTTATTTATTATTTTTTAAAACACTGATTATATTTAATTTTCTTTTACTTGAATTTTCAGACTCATTAACCTATCTTTGTAGGTTCCAACCTCGTATACGATACTGGAATGCCGTCCTTAAGGAGGGCATTAGACAAAATGCCAACGACCTTTTGACTATCGTCGCTTTGATTACGGCGATCTAGGTAACGTTCGCATCCTACAAGCGATTATTCAAGCATGTTGAATACCTAAATGGGGAAACAGTCCAAAGTACCTTCCCCTTGCTTGCGAGTGGAAGAAATTCATAGGGCGTATAAACGCAAATTTTCCCTACTCTTGAGGTAACTAGATTGTTTATTTTACTTTTTAATTATCGACGTGTGGATATGCGTGTTTATGTTAAATTGTTTTGTTTATTTTAAATGCATATGTTTATGTTTTATATGTAGAGCTATTTCGAACCCTCGGCCTCTTGGTACAATAATCAGGATAATGGTGATGGGCCATAATGTCTATAACGTTTGGGAAGGGTAAGCTTGGGCTGCAATTGAAACTGAGGATCCTTTGCGCAAAAAAAAGCAAAGGATCAAGCTGATCATTTTACAAGATATAGGTTCGGGCCGAGGAGGCAAGGAATCATCTGCGCAGGCCTGAAGAAAGTGTGGGAACAAACCGAAGAAGAGTGGAATAACTAGGGTTGACTGTGGTCCCATCCGGTCGGGTGCAGAAGTCTTCAGAATGCTGCCTAACCGAGCGAGAAAGAACACGATTTCTAACCCATCAAGGGAAGAAATCATTCGCTTCAAGGTCAGGAACGAATTTTAAGACTCTTTATAAATGTTTTTGTGATATTTTAAAAGTGTTTATAATTGTTTATTTTATAGCATGTTATTAATTTATTCGATATTGTACAAGTAAAAGATCCAAAAAGGTCCTTTACGAGGACCAAATTGAGAACTAAGTGGAGGAAGACGCACTCCGAGGCCTTGGGAGACTGGGGAGTTTAAGACCCAAAAAACCTGAAGAGATACGTAAGTATTTAACTCGTACATTCTTTAATAACTTATTTTATTTTTGTTTTAGAAAACCTTTTTTTTTCTTTTCTTTTCACAGTTGTATAAGAAGAGCATGCAAGATCAGGTTAGGCCGGACGTCATCCCGTACAAGACAGATCAAGAAATCTTTGGATGAAGTCGTTCCGATACCAACCAGCCAGAACATTTCGGCAAAGGCAGGAAGTTACCGGTGGTGGCTCAAGCTCGCCGCAGTGGCCGTGCGGGGTGTCGCGCTGCGCAGGTGCGAGTGATGTACGCGGGCGAATGGGTAGTAGCGTAAGGGTGTTCATTTAGCGTACAGGATTGTGGATATCAACAATGGGGAGGGGGTAACCAACACAGGATGAAGTGATTGCACGACACATTTGCAGGCAATGCAGAGCCACGATGCGCATGCAGAGCCTCCAAGCGGTTGCTTGAGTATCTGCTATATAACATTTGCAGGAGCACAACCCTTGATGATAGTGGCCGAACATTTTAAGTGCGCCAGCTATCGTGCCTGCTCTCAGATTTACTTATAAGGTGTGTGTCGATGTGAGCGAGAGTTGGCGTGACGACGGGCGTTATCCAGAATAGTGAATATCATATACATCTATGTCTATAGAATGGAGAATGCATAGAGTGAGACACTATCGCTCTTATATGCGTATGCTATGTAGCGACAAAAATCACACCCGTAACTCCGTCCATCTTTCACAGTGCAGCACAGACTGTGCGTGGCAGAGCGAAGGCGCGTCATCATCTCTCATAGGATTCTCTCTCTATCTGTGTGTTTATAGTGATCTTTGTATGTCCATTGTAAGGGATGTGAGAAGAAATAGAAAGGTGAGTGGTTGGGCGATGGACTATACTCACAGAGGTTGTTTTGTTTTTTGTTGGGGTTTGGTTATTGGTTTTATATATCTATCTCTGGGTTTGTGTTAGTGGTGTAAATGATGTGTGGTGAAGGAGTTGGTGTGGGGGGGATGGAGTATTGAATCTTGAGTCTAGTGAGTATGTGCGCATGGAGAGGAAAAATGGAGATTGTGTGGAGTGCGTGGGGGGAGTAGGGGGGGGGGGGAGGGAAAAAAAATTTTTTTTTTTTTTTTTTTTTTTTTTTTTTGGGGGGGGGGGGGGGGGGGTTGGGGGGGGGGGGGTTTTTTTTTGTTTTTTTTTAGTAAAATTAGATAAAAGGTTTGAGATTAGGTAAGGAAAGAAAGGAAAGGATTATATAGAATAAGGAAGTTGAAAAAGAGATTGTGAAAAAATAAGTTGTGTAAAAATAAGTTTGAAAAAAATAGAATAAAAGTATAAAAATTGTAGAATTGTGAAGGGATAGAAAAGATTATTGTTGTAAGGGTTTATGGGTGTTAAAATGTTTAATAATTAAGTAACAGTAGTAGTTATGATTAGTAAAAATTATTTTAAAATAAAAATTTGTTAAGATTCAGTATGTGTGGTAGGGAGATATTGTTTGCGTGAAGACAATGACGTGGGGATAATAATGAGAGGGGACATCAACAATCGGGTGGTGACTATTCGAGGACGAGAGGGATATATGAAGTGCAGAATGAGTCAAGGAGTCGATTAGCGTTTTGTGCTATTGTCAATTTTGTATTTATGGATTTGTTTAGACTTTTATTTTGTATCGGAATTTGTAAAACTTAAAACTTTTAGACTTGTTATCGTATCGTGGATTTTTTAGAATAAAGAATTTATCGTATCGTGATTTGTGGTATTGTAACGTTTAATGATTTGTTATTGTATCGTATATGTTGATTTGGCGAATTATGGATTTTGAATGAAACGTAGATTTTTTTCAGGAAAAAATCTGGAAAAACTGCAGCTGATTTTTTTTTTCCCAGGTTCATCTTAGGGTCGACATTGTCGACCCTAAATTCGAGTTTTGGGTCGACAATAGTCGACCCCAAATTAATGGAAGTCGACAGTGGGACTGCTGCTAGGTAATCTGCTATTATAATATTTATCTTTGGGTCGACATTGGCGACCCAAAGTTCAAAATAATGTCGACCCAAAATTATTAATTAAAACATTTATTTATTTTTATTTTTAAAAATAAAACATAATATTCTTTATTTAAAACATTTTATTAAATAAAAAAGTATGGGTCGACATTGTCGACCCAAAACTTAAAAGGAGTGTCGACCCAAAACAAAGTCAAAGTATCCCACTAAAAAGTGGTGGCCCCCATTTGTCGACCCAAGTTACAAACGCGTATGTCGACCCAAAATTTTTTGGGTGATGCACCAGGGTTGTGTGATTGGTAAATTGACATCATAAGTGCACCTTTGTTCATAAAATCATGTCTATGAAAATAAAATAAAAACAAAAATTAAGCTATTTGTTTTTTAATAAACAAATGTACATTATTTAAAATTTTATTAAAAAGCCCGTGCGTGCACGGGCATTATAACTAGTTCATTATTGGAAACAACATACATTACTCTTGGTTGTACCGAAAAGCTCTCTGATCTAGATAACTGGAAAACCGCTAATCGTTACAACTTTGATGCAATGTAAGTTTCTCTTGTGCACTTTAGAGCTGTGCAATAGAACTATGTCATGTAATGATGATTGTACTTTTGGGGCGGATACATACTTACCACCGTTTTAGAAATGTTTACAACAAGGGCAAGCTAGCGGGATAATGTGAGCTTATAATCGAGTCAATGGTTTACCAAATTGCGCTGATTACAATCTTTTGACCAAGACAGCTCGCCAAGAATGGAAATTTAAAGGGGGAACCAACATTTCCATTATATACGTTTTTGAAAACCAGAAATTCGCTTAACATTTTGAACATCAGCCATCTATTCGACTGTGTACACACGATGATGCATTTTTGTCACTATGATTCTGGCTCCTTAGATTCTATGATCAGAGGTACATTGCATCTGACTGTGATGCAATCGCTATAATGCATGATGTTCAAGGATATTCAAAATTACCCGAAGATGTTGTTGCAGTGATCTTAAAGCAGGTAATGTTTGGACTATCTTTTTGTTCCAATATTATAAGTACAAGTCACGTGACACTAGCATGACTGCATTCCTTTTAGCCAATATCGTATTAAGCTTTCGAGTTTTATAATCTCAACTTAACTCAAAAAACTATGCACGTTACTGCGTTATCTTGCGTATCAGTAAAATTTCTTTCAACTTAATGGCTCATTCTATACCGGTTAACATTCGCTTCTAAGATCACTTAATTTGAAATGTACATATTTGCTTACAGGGATGGATGTTAAGTGTGGTTCATATTTGAAGAAATACACCAAATCAGAAGTCCAAATGAACAAAATAACAGAAGCAGATATAGATAGAGCTCTAGTAAATCTATTTACCATCAGAATGAAGTTAGGTTTGTTCAATGGGAACCCAAAAAACGGCCTCTATGTTAACCTCGGACCCAACCAAGTGTGTTCTAAAGAACATCAGAACCTAGCCCTTTTTTTGCTGAAATACTCAGCAAATCTTCTCCCACCTTCAAAAACATCACAATTCTTCAAGCAATAAAAAACTATGTTAAGAATACACAGTTTCACACTGGGTGTGTTGATTTTGTAAACTGTACTAACATAGCCATTGATAAAGCTGTGGTATAGCAAAATGGATCGATTATGTAATTCTGGTGATGGGTTTGGATCAAAGTTAAGAAAGGGAGAAGCATGAGCGGGTTGAATTGGGTCGTCCGGGGAAGCAAGAGGACCTTGTTTCTGCAGTCGCTAAAGCCGCAAAGAATACGGTTTTGCTTGTTTTATTCTGTGGTGGTCCTGTGGATGTTTCGTTTGCTTAATATGATGCGAAAATCGGGAGTATATTGTGGGCTGGTTATCCTGGTGAAGCCGGTGGAATTGCTCTTGCTAAATCATTTTCGATGATCATAATCCAGGTGAGCTTCCACTTTGACTTTTAAAGTCAAACTAATATAGGTTTTGGATATACCTTTATGGTTGCTAATGTTTTGAAAAGTAGCCTTACATTAAAAGTCAAACCTAAGTTTTAATTTATTGTTTGGTTGCAGGAGGAAGATTACCAGTGACATGCTATCCAAAAGAATTTAAAAATTTGGAAATGACAGATATGCGAATGAGACCCGACCCATCATATGGTTACCCTGGTCGAACATACCGATTCTACAACGGAAAAACAGTTTTTGATTTTGGGTATGGTCTTGGTACTCAACTATTCCTACAAGTTTCTTTTAAGTCCCCAAACCAAGGATTATCAGCCTCTCGTCAGATGTTAGTTTCAGGTGCTGAGAGTATCGTGTGTGAGAAAGTGAAGTTCACGATGGTGGTGGGCATTGATAACCACGGGCAAGCGAGTAATCACACGGTGTTACTGTTTGCAAAGTGGAATGGTAAGGATCTGATGGACATGTGATCAAAAAGTTAGTCGGCTATCAGAGAGTGAGTTTAGGAGCACGGAAAAGTGGCCAGGTTGAATTTGCTGTGAAGCCATGTGAGTACTTTAGTAGCACAATGAAGATGGGTTGATGGTTATAGAAGAAGGGTCTCATTCACTTGTCGTGGGGGATCAAGAGTATACCATTCACATTGTAATGTGAACAATAAAAATGTTTGAATATTAGTAATATGTCAAGAAATACCTTTTGTCACCAACAGAATCATATTCTACAGATTAGTTTCTATTCATTGTCAATGTTAAAATTAACGATACCAACAAGTTATTAGTTAGACTTGTATTCCTACGTGCGTCTGTATATCATGCTCGTGCTGGATCAAATTATGCGCTTTTTGCTGTTGGGATGAAGCAGAAGTGGCATACCGAATTCTCTAGTTTTCTCGCCTTTCAATTATGCCTTCACGTTCCTATCAGACGATCTGGCCTGTGAATTCACATTATCCTTATAGTTCAGTGGTTTTTAGATCGATATACACACATATGTAATCAATCATAAGCATGGTCATATTAGGATGAATGGATCATGTATGATGTATGTGTATGATATGAACAGAATTTAACCTTCTTATGCCAAAGTTGAAAGTACATCTTTGAAAGTGCATCTTTTATATCAGATTAAATCTTATGTGAAAATAAATTGGACCAATCAGAATGTTTGATTTTGCCACGTAAGCAAAATCGTGCGATCCGATTGGTCAATAAAAAGTCAAAACTGAATCAATTTGGTCAAAATTGAAAAAAATTGATGGAGAAAAAAAACAAAAAAAATATATATGTGTCAAATTTATGAAAACAAAAACTTAAAAAAATGGGAGATAATTAATAAAACTTTAGTAGTTTAATTTTAAATAAATTATATGGAGTTAAAAGTGTAAATTTATAAATTTACAAGTTTTATTATAACTTTAAAAAATAAACAAATAACCCCTTAAACTTTAAACCTCTAGATTTTATAATTTAAAATACAATAAACGTAAACAATTTCTTACTTCCAAACAAAGATTTAACATTATCTAATCACATCTCAAATCTACCCGAAGAGTTTTTGGTAGATTTTTCATTGTCGGCCTGAAATCATGTTGTACAACCGAAGCACATCGAAGGTTCACTTGACCCGACTCCGGGCTACCTAAAAGGGTTGTTTCGCTGGGATTAGTTGGCTCACAATGTCGAGTCAAAAAACAGGTAAATCAAAAGAAAAAAAATTAGTAATCATCCTCAAATTCATATACTACGTAATATATAAAAGATTTAATGAATCTATTATCTTCATATATTTCGATAATACTCTATAACATAACTTATAAAACAGAAAAAATATATATATGTAGTTTAAAAAAACATAATGTCTAAGCCCCGTGCGTGCACGGGCATTAAAACTAGTTTTATTCAAGCTTGAATAATTCATCTTCTAAAAATCTATATAATTAAATTTTAGAAAATATAAATGATGTAATTAAGGTTACGTGGGTAAACTCGAAAATTTAACCAAATTCAAAATTTAATTTTCGGTTTAGTTAATTATAATTTGAATTCGGTTAAGTTACCCAAAACAAACTAAACCGAATTAGCTGAACTTACTAAACCGAACAATCTGATAACTGAACGGATCAACACCATATTTTGCAATTCATATGAATCGAAATATCTTGATTAATAGGCTATTATAGTTTCTTCAATTAGTGGGCTGCTCATATTTGATATCTCACAGGCCCATTTTACTTTTTAACATAAAAAAATTTCAACCACTAGATAGAAAACATCCATTATCCACAACCACTGGCTTAAACTCCACGCCTTCAACAATCATCCCATTAAAGCACGCATCCTTGATTTCAGATAAATACATCTCCAGTTCCGTACGATTATCCAAGTGATATTCCAAGTCATGTTTTAGCAGTGGTTTGGTCAACCTGGCCTCCAACCAACCATCATCCCTTTTTTCCACACAACTTTTTTCCCAGTCCATGTAATTATGCTTTGACATCCCATGTCCTCCGTCAATACTTTTTGATGATCCACTTTCCTCCTTTAGCTTTTTTAGTGTTATTGGTATTCTAATAACAAGGCCGCCCAAGCTGTACAGTGCTTCAAAAATAGGACCATCATTCGATAGAACAACGTGGCCGTCTTTTAATTTGAACACAAGATAGAATGCATAGTTATAGTGATCAGGTGAAAACATGTATGACTCAAGTCTACATGTTAATCTATAATAAGTATGAGATCCAAGTTTCATCACCCTTTTGAACCTCTTGACATATATGTGTATATAGATTAGTTAGCTGAAATTCTTGGAGCTATTAATGAATTTGTCTTAGTGTATATATATGATACGAACCTTGATTCAGGTAGAGATAAAGTTTCTAGTTCGTTGTAACTATCAGTCTCGTATAAGACACGTTTAGCGGGTTGTATGGAACAAATCCCGCTGGTAGAATTGCACGTTGAAAACCACTGTTAACCAGATAATAAAATCAAAATAAAAACTAGAAATGCAAATAAAGTATCAAGAATTTCATTCTGCTTTTGTCATGAAATTTATCCAATACAAATATATGTCTCTTGATAATACTTTAGAACCAGAACCAGATGAAGAAGATGTAAAGAATTACCAGTTGACCATTGTTAGCAAGGAAACCATGACGAAAGAGGAAGTAGAGCTCCTTTTTGGTGGTGTAGTTCAAAGGAATGTCTGATATTTCTATAAGATGTGGTCTCCTCCATCATGACCATGAGGTATGGCTTCATCGTAGCTTATATATGTACGCGTGGTCCCTGAGAGCATGGATAGAACTTATTGTTGATAGCGTCTGCTGTATCATTTCTAGGACAAACAATCGCTTTATCTTGTAGTTTTGTAGCAGACAGATACTGTAGTGTCTCGTCATCATAGATGAAGCTTATCAAATTGGACATTCCGTTTTCATCGTCAGGGAAACGATACTCATCAGGTATGTCAATCCATGTAGAGTTTTCTGGATCGAACTCATCTGGCGTACCAATATGTCCGTTGCCAATATCTAATAACCACTGTGCGAAGGTCGCTATCCTTTCTTTGTCTGCTTCGTGTTGGCCTTCGTTGTTCAGGCGATATTTTCCGTAAGATAATGCATTTTGAAGTGTGGCCATATCTAAGACTTAGCCACTAATGACTGTATTACTTCATTTCTACCCGCATTTTTTTACGGGTAGAGTTTGTCTAAAGTCTCCTCCAAGCATTACTGTTTTCCCTCCGAATACACGATTCGGCTCATCAAGAACATCGCGTAAGGTTCTATCTAAGGTTTCGAAACAGCGGCGATCATTCATGGGGGATTCGTCCCATATGATTAAACAGGTTTCTTTAATTAAAGTCGCCAACTGTGTGTTTTTCTTGATTGAGCATACGCTGGTATCGTTCGGGTCAAGGGGTATCTTGAAACGGGAATGGGCAGTACGCCCTGCTGGAAGTAGTAGGGAAGCAATACCTGATGAAGCAACCGCTAGGACCACCTTTCCTTCAGCACGTAAAGCGAATATAATTGTCTTCCAAAGAAATGTTTTGCCGGTACCCCCATGACCATATACAAAAACCAATTCCTGTTTGTTGTTGAGACACGCATCCATAATCAGAGTAAATATGTGATGTTGCTTGTCATTTAGTTTTGGTAGGAGATGATCTCTTTGTGTTGCCAGTAGTCGTCGGTCGTAACTTTTCTCCTCCATCAGAAGCCTGTTTCTTAACACGGACATAAGATGCTCTGGTGGTAACCGAAGGCCGAAGTCTGTGAGCGATTTTGAACAGTGATTCAAGCAACCCTCTACCTCATACAACACATGGTCTTCGAGATCTGAATCGTCTATGTGTAAGCCTGGAATATCAAGTGATATGGAAGAGGTGTAAGGTATATCTTCGGACATACTTTTCCACGTATGTTCCCAAAGTTTTACTGGGTCCGATACTTGGCAGAAAGTTAAAATATGTGCGAACAGTGTTCGTAATTCTGCTGGCGTTGCGGTAAGTGCAGCTTCCTGTAATGTGATTTCCCACTCTTGATCGTCTTGTAATAGACCTAGTGCCTCACACGCTGCCCGACATGTAGGGTAAACAACATCGTTGACAGTACGTATACCAGGAAAACTTCTACAGCCTTTTTGGTGACAGAGTAACATCCTCTGATAGAAGAGGTCTCCTGCAGCGGGATGAACGTATGTCAACCTTCCGATCGACGACTTAGTTCTTATACGACGCCGTCTCCAGTACTTGCCGTCGGCATACCAAACGAACTCAGAAGGGAAATCTAAATACGTAAGGTGTCTTCCATCGGTATTATGCTCATTGTAGTGCAACCACTCTGTAAGAGTAGTTTTTTTCTTATGAGTATCGAGGACTACCGAGTCAAGCCTGTCTTTTTCTTTGAAGACAACACGCTGCATGTTTTGTAAGTGGACAGCTAAAATTTGAACTGCGGGTTCCCTATAGTGTATCTCAAATTCAAAAATCCTCCAGCAAGCTTCGTGTGGACTTATATATCGGGCATCAAGATAATTTTTTATCTCGTCAACAACTATTTGTGGACGACTGTTGGAGGCTACCATACTTGAATTCGTTGTGGCTGTATGATGTCTTGATAGGCGGGCCACCACACGATCTGTTCCTTTCGAAATATATTTGAATAAGTACTTAATGAGCATTGTCCAGCCACAGTATTCTACATTTATGTGTGCGTAAAACCTCATCAACAGTTGCCTATTGTATGGAACGACGTAACCGTTGTCTAGTCTGATGTTCTGTCTTGATGTCATTACCCCTGTTTCTCTCCTTTTGTAATGTACAAACCCACTCTTGTCAATGTATGTCTTGTTGCAGTATTCCTTTGGAAAATTCTTCTTACATCGAGTACCGTCCTGCGTACATGAAGCGGATGGATTAGCTAATCCACATGGCCCATGCATCATGAGTTCTGAAACAACTCTATAGCATTCGGGATCTATGTCTTCTGGAGGTAGTTCAGCTGAAACGTAGACATCTATGTCTTCCTCTTTCCGAACACGTGCTGACTCGTGTATCCATAGTAGCGTATGACAGTGGGGAAGGCCTCTCTTTTGAAATTCAACCGTATAGAGTACTATGGAAGAAAAACAAAAGTAAAAAGGAAGAAGTTAGAAAATGTTAGTGTACAAATAAGATCAATGTACATAAAAGTTACATTAGACAAAAAGAGTACCTGCTACAGTCTTTCCGAATGGTTGTGCGTCACGCAAAAAGCTTATGAATTGGTGAATCTTCATCTCGAAAACTCTATCTACTACATCTGCTCTGTCCGTTGTAGTAAGTAGGGGGAATTGAGCCATATATTCGGTTATCTCTGGCCAGTTGACATTACACGTAAATGTTATAAAATATGAAGGATTTCCGTGTACACGACAAATGGCCAACGCGTCAAGGTAATGACTATACATGTAACGTGGTCCACCCGTGAAAGATTGTGGTAGTATGAGTCTCGAACCACAATTAGAACCGTCATTGTCTCCACGGTTAATAGCGTCATAGATACCCGAAAGATATTCGTTTCTGATATCATTCTGATGCTCCCGAATAAAGTCAATGCGATTTTGCTCAATTGCACAAAAAGCAGTAACAACGTACTGTTGGAACAATCTTCCAGTTCTTGATAAATAATTATACTGATTGGCGCAGTCATGAAGAAAATATGAGTAGTAGGCCAACATGGTTAGGGGCTTCTGTTCGGAAGAGGATCCAGGAGGAGCAAGCATTGTTAACTCTTTCGAATAACCATCTTGGCCGTAGACGAAAAGAAGAGGAAATTGTAATGACATATAAGATGGGTGTAGCTTATTTACACGCTGTGGATACCCTGAGCGTCTTTCCAGAATGATGTCGTAATCCATATCAGCCTCGGGACCTGTTTCATAGACTATGGCGCCTAACATATCACCTGTAGGAAGTTCATATTCTCGAGCACCAATGACATTATACAACCGAACCTTGAAGTTGGGAATATGTGTGTCTTTGAGTTTTTCACGGGCTGTTCTAAACAGTTGAACCAATGCATTATGAGTATCCAACAGGTTTATTAATCCTTCAACAATATCTCGCCGAAGTTCACTATTGTCCCCGCCAAAATGATTCATACGATTGTCTACTTCATTATCAGTATCATAAATATATAATTGTAAAAACCGTGGAGGATCCCCTTCTGATGGACATAACGACCCTATCCAATGGTATAGCTGACCAGAGATTTTGAACACGTACGGTCCACGACCATTGTTGATTGACTCGTCAACCTTTGCACCTACCGACGTCATGCTAAACATTTGGTTGTACGCTCTGATGTTGTCCATGAAGTGACGATCTTCAAGTAACAACTTCAGGTATTGAGGGTATACTTGGTTTACGTTACGGTAAAGCAGCAACCCGCCCCCCTTTTACAACCAACGATATATAGCGCGGGCTAGACCTTTTACGGTTATTCCTTAGACGCTCCTTCGCTACCAAAATAATGCTCCACAACTGTTGAAAATATGGGTAGAATTTCCAATGTGTCTATCTCTAATGGTGTCCTGAAACCCTTGGCTGGGCACGTGAAAAACTATTTTAGCCAGTTAGAGAATTTCGCCTATTTCCTGAAACACAATAGACATGTGTAAGCAAGCGTTTGTGTAACAAAACATTTATCATTAAACACTGGTGACCTCAAAAGGAATTTAAACAAAGAGTAAGAACAACTTACTAATACCATGTGGAATTCCAGGTGTCGAAAACTGATGGTCATGAGATAATGTTGAAGTCGACTGACGCACACAACGTCTTTTTGGAGGGACACTGACACCAACATTTAATATTGGAACCTGTAACCCTTGGTCCTCACATGGTACAAAACTCGAATGACCTACAGACTAGGTTGCACGGGGACGGAAACGGGGACGGGGACGGGGACGGGTACTGGTACCGGGAAACGCCAACATCCTAAAACTCAAGAAACGGGTACGGCGGGGAAACGTTTATATGTTTTATAATATTTTATTATACGGCAAAGTATCTTTCAAAAAAATATTACACAACATTCAAAAATCAAAACGCATAGTATTACTCATAATATTAATTAATAAATAAAGCAATAACTTTATACATGCTCTATTGAAACTTGGGCAATTTGCCATTTATTTTCAGATAGAAACAGAAAAAACAAATATTAAAGCCCATCTACTAAATGTAAATAGTAATACCATTTTCTTGGAAGGCTCAATAAAAATACTTTAACCTACGCAGGGACGAAGATTCAACGAATTTCTTGGAGGGGCCGAAACATAGATACATAGATACTGTAGCAGAGTCTAAAATAAAATAACCACTCCGGTTAATAATGAATTCAAAACTAGTACAACTAATTAGAGAAAAATAAAATAAAAATCAGAAAATAAAAAGGTCACCTAACACTTACTTTTCAACAAAATTAATATCACTAGTAACAGATAGTATATTTCATCTTCCCAACGTCATTTCTCTCTCTTTTCATAATTTTCTCTTCTTCTTTCTTCTACATTCTTTTTCTACTAGCTACTTTCCTCACAAACTCTTTTCTAACATACTAAAACACAGCCACAAAAACCCTAAAAATGGTGATTTCACACAGATTTATCTCTTCTTCAAGATCGAACGCCAACATCTTGAACCAGGCATAGGAAACGTGACTTTTTGGTCCGGAAATGTTTCCCCAAACGTTTCCTAGATAAGGATCCGCGTACCATAATTGTAGAAACGTTTCCCCTTCTCTTGGGGACGTTTCCCCGGCGTTTCCCCTGCGTTTCCCGCTTTTCCCCGTTTCCCCGTGTTTCCGAAACGTCATACGGCATCCCGGCGGCGTTTCCGTGCAACCTAGCCTACAGACCGTCTGTTCGGAGAAACATTTGAAGCGACATGTAACTGTTGAAGATGACATGGAACAAAGGTCGATGGACGCGCAACACTTGGACCAACAACATTTGCAGCAACATGTGAGTCTTCAACACGACATGGATCTGAATTCGATTGATGCAACTGAAAGCAACAACAAATATAACAATATTGAAGCAGGCACTAATATAAAGCAAATAACAAATAAGAGCAATGGAATTCGAAAGCGCAACTAAAAGTAGCAACACACAATAGAACCAATGGTAGGCAATAACAAAAGTGGCAACAACCATATAAGATAGCCGAGGCACATAAAATGTCAGTAACGAATGCAAAACGGAAACCATAATGAACATGCAAACGAAAAGAATATAGTAACCTACTATTGACACACGAAACACAAAAGAATCAAGGGAGACTGACATACCGTCGACAAAATAGAATTGAAGATCAAAAGGAATGAAGAAAGTAGGTAGATGATATTTAGAAAGAAGTATCTAGTAGTACTTATGTATATGAAAAGCCGGAAAAGAAGGGAAAAATTTGAGCCGCTGGATCTGGACGTACACCATTGGGCCAAAGTTAGCCCAAATACAAAACGACACTTGTGGGTGCCGTTTTTGTAACCATAATTAGTATATCTTTCAATTTCAATTTCAATTTCAATAAATCTCTCATTTCTACATACTGTTGAAAGTGCTTACAATTTGATCTATACATACAGCTCAAGGGTGATCTATACGAGCGAAACATTAATAGATCGGTTGAGAACACAACAAAGTGATCAGTTCATACCTAAGAACCGATCTGTTAATTCGATTTTCAAAAAAAAAATGTATAGCAACCCATATTATCTTGACATTTCTGTTCAATCACGCAAAATACACTAACATTACATACAAGTTCAACAAAATCATCATCTTACAATACAAAACTAAATGGCTTCAAAAAATACAACACCATTTAACTGCAACAACAACTTGGTTCACATCCTGTTCAAAATCATTCAGAGACAAACAAATTTAGCTTTTTTCATCTTAATAAATTATAAAAACAGATGAGTTAACAAGAAGTTCGCCATTGGATTACTGCCACAGTTATCGCTGGCGAAAAGTCCTCCGGTGTGAAGTCTGAAGTTTGCAATCACTTGAAAGACCACACTCACTGGTTGAACAACACCTACTGCATGCTTTAATTCATCCTCGGCACCCTGTAAACAAATTAGTTAGATATAAATGGCATTCCTTAAGTAAGTTATGTAATAGTAAGACTTTATGATGACTTTTGTTTCTTACCATGGTGATGTTGACAGCATCAAAGATACGGACATGAGCATTGTCTGATGAGTATTTGCAAACACCATTGAATCCAGTGTAAGGATATGCTTAGTCTGAGTCAAGACCACCATTGTATTTGATGTGTTCATATGCTTGCGAAGGCAACCCACCGTTGCATCCAAAGTTATAGAAATCACCGACAAAGTCTACAAGCTGCTAAAACTGACTTTTCGTAAGCCTGTGCACAAGCAGCCTCAAGAGCTCCAGTAGTACTGGATAACGATGAGGAACAATTTTTGTTTAAGCTATCCAGAAACAACACTAAAATATGTTGAGCTTACTTAGATTTTATAAGATGTACCTGAATGTCCAACATGTTCCACAGGATCCTTGATTCTTTACTGGGCTCACGATACCTACTTTCCTCCAATCTTGCTGCAGTATTTCAATTAATATGAGAATATGGTGATTAAACAAGCACATATGTTTTATTAGTCGCTTCAAAGGTCATAATCAATCACTGTGGCCAAATCATACCTAACATGATACTCCTTCGATTTTACAATTAATGTGGTAATATCATCTCTCATCAATCAAATCCCTTTTTTATCCATGGTCGTTCATGAACTTAATCTAGCTTATGTCACAGGCTCACAGCTAGCTTATAATGGAAATAAATACATAAAAATCTGCCCGAGTTGATGCCCCATAAATATATAATGGGCTTTAAATGCGCTTCATTTTGTTTACATCCCAAAATGCTTACAAAATACCAGTACAAACGTGGTATTGACCGTATAGTCATTTATTTACTTGAAGGTAACAAAGAAAAGACATAGAAAATATGACTCAATAGAAGAACTATAGCACCGAATGAGAAGACCAAAGCGAAAACAACCCAAATATAGATGTTTTGAAGGTAGATGAATAGATCCGTTCAAATAATCTTTAATATGATTATTCAAAAAGATAATCTGAAGCGTAAGAAACACATGATCTAATTGTTCATTAGGCAAACTTTATACTTATAATCAAAAATCCTGATGCTTATCCTACGAAACTTGCAACTCTTTTGCCTCCTATTTATTTACCTCCTACAAATTGAACAAACTAATTAAACCCTATAAAGATGAGCACCTCTTCTTGGCGATTCTGAAACAAACAAATTCCTACTAATCTGGTTTTGTTCTATCTCAGAAAAACATTCGGTGCCCCGGTCCACAGTATTGTAGGCATGAGGCTGCCACTTGTTAATCTTAAATGAAGAAATAAAACCGCGCAAAGGGGACAACAATCAATACAAACTTGAATTGGTGTAAGTCAAACAACATGAGACACGTACGTAGAAAGCATTTGTCGAGTAAGACATCATTTAATCAGACCATGCAAAATACATGCGCGATGCTCATGCGATTCTTTTTCTCTACTTATGGCCAAATACATATCGATCTCTCATTTCAAATTGAATTCTTATAGTTACATTAATCATTTTCACATGAAAAACCCACGGCCAAAAGCTTTAATACTTTTAATAAGATACCAACAACAATAAAAGTGCTTCTAGAGAGCCTCTTTAAAGACGGCACTTCAGATTTTGGTCAGCCTGTCGATCATTAACTGAATGTGCAGAGCTTGACTAATCATTGGCTGCCGTGGGCCATTCATGTTGTCGAGATCAGATTTTGGGGACATCAATAATGTACGGGGTCAGGTAAAAACGCATTAAACCCAAAAATCAAATCTTCGTGACGTTCAAAAAAATCTGCTATCTTTGATATAACAACAGCAACATCTCTTCTGCATCAAAGAAGTTAAATGCTATCCATCAAATTCAAATTTATTTACCTTACTCCATATTCTTTGATCACATCGAGAAACATTTGATACTTATATGGGGTCTCACGAAAAGGGTTTCCGTTAACGGACCTCGGAAAAAGTGTCGGGACCAGCCTCAATAAGTGTGGGTTTTCATTCAGCAGGGACTTGGTGGTGTGAGGCGAGGGTACGTCAATGGGATGAGAGTGCGAATAAGACCGAAAAGTTTCGTTTACACCTCGAATATATGTCACTGCCTCAATAAGTGTGGGTTTCCTTCTAGCAGGGACTTGTGGTTGACGAGTACTTCAATGTATACAGAAACCACTTTTTTTTGTTAGCATTCAATACTCAGACATTCCCGATAAGATGATAACTCAAGTAGGCAAGAAAAGTTTGAAACACGTATGCAAGTAATTTTTCACAATAGTATTTTAAGATGCTAATTGAGTGTTTCTGTCCAATTCTGGAACATATAACATAGTAATTTATTAGGCCTTGCGTAAATATTTACCAGGGTTAAATGTATGTCATGTAATATTTTACGCTGAGCAATTGATCAGTTTTAACTCCTTTTCGGTTATGTAAGATTTCTTCTCAATCCCCTTTAATAGTATACTGGAGGCAAAATAGTAGTACTAACTTAAATGGAAATTTCAGTTTGGTTTTTGCCTTTCCTCACATAATCACAGTTGTGCTTGCTGAAACCATGCTTTTGAGCATCTTAAGGCCCCAAAATAGGGTTAGAGTGCTCAATATTTGGCATGTTGAATCCCTGGCTAGTGTGCCTGGTTTGAAACTTTTATTTGATATTTTTTTTGTCTTTATCTTAGACTAGACGATTACCCGCGCATAGTGGCGATGATGTATAGCAACATCAATTTGTGCGTGCAATTTTATATATATAGCAACGTCACGTGGTAAGAAACCCCACAACCAAAGACCTGCAATCTTACAAAAAAGAAAAAACAGCCCGTATAATATGACCAAACTAGGAAAACCTAAAGAATCAAACGGCTAAATCTATTCTGGCAATATGTATTTGATTTCGCTCATTGCATACATGTGGCCTATTAATATTATATTTGTTCGATGTTATTGGTTGGTCTTTAAAGACTTTAGAAACACTTGTTAAATTCTAGTAAGAAAATAAATAAAACGAGGTCCTCAATTATCCTAAATAAAGATCAAGACCTTGCGTAGAGTAATCACATGTAATTGTTAAACAAAACGTACAATATCTCATACAAATTGCAAAACAAGATGAGTGAGTGAGAAAACCAAATTTCTCAAAATGATGGTAGTGTAACTATTTTCCAGCCAACTTCTTGCAGTCATAAGTTTTAGAGTCCTTGGACGCTAATTTCCCAGTAAGTCTATATACTCCTTCAATTTATAGTGAACGTTTTTAATTATCACCTTTTTCGTTGAATCTAGTGTAAAAGTTTTATTAGTGCGTGTATGCAAGGTCATGACTGAGTTAAAGAATGCCTGTGTGTAAATGTGACTACTAAATTTTCAGCTTCAGTTCATTTTCAATTGTGAAATCATTGGTTCCATTTAAAGTAAGCTTGACAACTATCTAGAATCTGAAAGCATACTACTAGAACACTGTTTTTTAGGCCCGTAATATATAAATCGCTATAAGAATTGAGGATCTTTATATATTGTGGATAGCCTAATGGTAGTGTCTCCATCTCGTTGGGGTACGGGGTATGCCTTTATGTTGTATATGTTTTGTTTGTGGAATAAAATGTCACCCTACAAAAAAAATTGTGGACCTTAAAACTTTGCGAACATGTGTGGTTTCTCACCTCGCACATCTTTGTATACAACTGACTATGCATATATGCAACAACGGTAATGTAATTTTTATTTCATTATTCTAAATGAAACGAATACTGATCAATATCAAGGAAAAGATGAAGGAAATCATTGAGAAGACACTGATGGTATTGAGTAGTGATTTTGAAAATTGTACAAGTATTTTGAGTACCTTGCAATTGCTTGAGCTCATAGACAATATTGAAAGGTTGGGCCTCAGTTATCGATTTCGAAACATTATAAGCAAAGCACTTGAAAAAATAGCATCAATAAAAAATAACGTTGGAGATAAAGAAACCAAAGAATTTTATGCGGTTTCTCTTAAATTCAGGCTTCTTAGACAACATGGTTATAATGCCTCCCAAGGTGCTTCTAACTTTTGAAAGACATTATTTATTTTATGTGTATATTTCCATTGCAATTCTATCAACTCATTTTCCACTTGGTTGTAACATTTTAAACAGAATTTCTTATAAAATTCATGGCTTACGATGGTGGCTACATGGAATGTCTACAGACGGATATTAAGGGATTGCTAAGTCTATATGAAGTAGGAATGGAAATGGGGCGGGGCGGCCATCCCATCCCCAAACCCGATTAGCAACCGCGCCCCAAACCCGCCCCGATTCCCGTTGAGGATCTTATCGAAGTGCTCCATTGGGGCAAGATGCTCCTCCAAACCCTTGGGATCTTATCGGGACGCCTTTTCGAGGGCAATGCTCCACCAAATATATGTCGTCCATGTTTATTATTATTTGTACACCTTTTATTACCAATATGATTACATGCAATAATGTGAAGAATCAATTTTAGTCAATGTAATTTATGATTGTCAAAGTTTCTAGTCAAAGTAATTTATTATAGTCAAAGTTATTAGTCAAGTCATTTATGTTAGTCAAATTCATTTAGTATGGATTCTAGAATACTTCATATACTCTTATATATTGTATCATTGTTATGAGAAATGCAAGACACAAATTATATCTCTAAACCCTTTCTTACATTGTATCACGCCTACACACGATCCATAAACCCTAACTACATCTCATCGAAACCCTTTTTTTCTGTTTCGACGCTTTCTTCTTTGTGTGCTAAGGTCACACGGTTATTTGTTCAAGTCGTGCTAAGGTCACGGTGTGTGTAAATCGTGCTAAGGTCACGGTTGTTTAAATACGTGCTTAGGTCACGTTTATTTTTTATTTTTTTTGGTTCGACATAACCCTACCACTCACGCACCTATTTATTGTAATCATGATGGGTCATGTTCATAATAATACTTTGAATAAATTGCTATCAAAGTTGTTACAACATTTGGACAATTTAAATGTTTCTGGTTCCTCTACTTCACATGGTTCGACTTCTCATGGTCCATCAGGAGGCCCTGTTGCTTATCACTCTGGCCCATATGGTTATTATGCACCATCTTTAGCCCAACCGATTGGGGCACCTCTTGGATTTTCATACCAGCCCACTCAGCCCGATTCATCAGGCCACATGGATACCTCGGGTCAAGCTACTGTGTTGCCATATGCTTTCACCACGGGTACCCTTCATGACCCCGCTTCTGGCGCTTGGAATTTTGATACAGGTGCGAGCTCTCATCTCAATAATTCAGTTAATAGTCTTAGTGAAATTTTTAATACGTGTATGTATCCGTCTGTCTCGGTTGGTGACGGTCATTCTATACCCGTCACTAATATGGGCCATAGTATTTTGCCAACTCCAACTAGATCTCTTCACTTAAATAATGTTCTTATCACCCCTCATATTGTCAAGAATTTAATAT
>BQNB010022399.1:0-63048 GCA_026074375.1 Tanacetum coccineum | reverse complement strand
TATAATTGGTGTCGGTATAGATGTAAAGCGTCGTTTGCTTGGAACGATTGGCTCAAAAATCCGCATCTTATTTCTTTGTAGCTGCTAGCTTCTTGCTAGTTTATTATCAATAAAATAGCTGTTAAAAAAAATTCACATGAACTCAACCAAATTTTTAACTTTCAAAATACTTATTGCATGTGGGATTTTATTAGTGGGATATGCAGGTCTCAATACAAGGATTAATATTTTATAAACGGATTATATTGCATGTCGGAAATTTGTCAGATTTAGGTGTGGGATAGGGTGGCCGGTCGTAGTGTTTAAAAGAGACGGAGGAAGAGAACAAATTTTGTAAAAGAATTATAATGTGTGTGTGTCCTTATATAGAAAATAAGTTTGATCACTTGCCACCTTTAGTCCCTCCATCCTTAAAGTCCTTTTATTTTTAGTACAAAGGTTATTTATTTCATTATTTTAGCCAACCAAAGACTCGGGTCACACCACGTTCGTAAATATTTTCATTCTGTCCCACTAATTTACTTCAAAACGCTTAATAAAACGTTAAATCACGTAAGACACGACCTTTAAACACGGTTTTTACAAAAACTCGGGGAAAAGCCATAAAATAAAAAAATAAATTAATCACGCTCTCGGAGCGACAATATAAATTTTTCTAACTTTCTCAGAAGCTAAAAACAAATAGAAACTCAATCACGGCTTGTAATTTCCCAATAAATGGAAATTTTCACCAAACCTCATATAGCCTAAATGACTAAAATCAATTACGTAGTAAAATAATTATCATAGCTCGGGATAAACGTTGACCTGAAACTCGAGTTGTTACATTCTCCCCTCATTTAGGGAGCGCCGTCCCGGTGCTCAACTTGACTTATCCGCTCTTCCTCGCTTCATCATTACTCGTAAAGAGATGAGGGTACTTATTCTTAATCTAATCCTCACGTTCCCAAGTAAATTCTGGACCTCTTTGCGAATTCCAACGAACTTTAACGATAGGTATCCGACTTTGCTTAAGCCGCTTGACTTCTCGGTCTACAATTTCCACCGGCTCTTCAATCATGTGCAACTTATCATCAAGTTGAATCTCGTCCATCGGAACAACAATGTCGCCTTCCGCTAAGCATTTCTTTAGATTCGAAACATGAAAAGTACTATGAATCCCTTTCAACTCTTCAGGTAACTCCAACGTATAAGCCACAGGACCAACTCTAGCTAAAATCTTGAATGGCCCAATGTAACGTGGACTCAACTTTCCTCTCTTTCCGAAACGCACAGCGCCCTTCCACGACGATACCTTGAGCAATACCATATCCCCGACTTTAAATTCTAACGGCTTAGATCTTCTATCCGCGTAGCTTTTCTGGCGGCTACGAGCAGTCAACTAGCAATTCTTAATCTGAATAATCTTTTTTGTCGTTTCCTGAATCAATTTTGGACCGGTGAGTTGGCTATCTCCAACCCCACTCCAGCAAACAGGTGATCTATATTTCTGTCCGTACAAAGCCTCATATGGTGCAGCCTTAATACTCGCGTGATAACTATTGTTGTATGAGAACTCGACCAATGGCAAATGGTGATCCCAACTACTTCCAAAGTCGATCACACAGGCACGCAACATATCTTCAAGCGTTTGTATAGTCCTTTCTTTTTGACCATCCGTTTGAGGGTGGTAAGCGGTACTCATATCCAAATTTGTCCCTAACGCTTTCTGAAGCGATCTCCAAAATCTAGACGTAAAATGGCTACCTCGATCCGAAATGATCGAAATAGGAACACCATGTCTACACAAAATTTCCTTTAGGTAGAGTTACGTGAGTTTCTCCATGCTATCCGTCTTCTTCATCAGTAGGAAATGAGCTAATTTGGTCAATCGATCGACAATGACCCATATCGTATCATACCCACTTGGCGTTCTAGGCAGTCCACTAACAAAATCCATTGTGATCCTTTCCCATTTCCAAACAGGAATCTCAGGTTGTTGCAGCAACCCAGACGGTTTCTGATGCTCAGCTTTAACCTTCGCACAAGTTAGACACTTTCTAACATACGTGGCAATATCAGCTTTCATATTCGGCCACCAATACAACATCTTCAAATCTTGATACATCTTGTCCGGTCCCGGATGGAAGGAATACTTGGACTTATGCGACTCGTGCATAATCAAATCCCTCAATCTACTGAATCGTGGCAACCAAACACGATTTTCAAAACAACGTGTTCCATCGGGGCGAAACTCGAATATTTGCTTAATCAATCTCCCCAAAATTGCAGCCTTCACATTCTTCCTCTTCATCGCTTCCTTTTGAGCTTCAAGGATTTGCTTAGGTAGATCGTTATGAATAGTCATCTCGAACACGTAATGGCTTAATCCTTTCCTTCCGACTTAAGGCGTCAGCCACAACATTCGCTTTTCCAGGATGATAACGAATCTCACAATCATAATCACTTAACAACTCAATCCAGCGACGTTGTCTCATGTTTAGCTCTTTCTGATTAAGAATGTACTGAAGACTTTTGTGATCAGTGAAAACCACACACTTCGTTCCATACAAATAATGTCTCCACAACCTAAGAGCAAAAACAACGGCTCCCAACTCCAAATCATGAGTTGTGTAATTCTCTTCATGGACCTTCAATTGTCGAGAAGCATATGCTATCACCTTTTCCTTTGCATCAACACGGCTCCATAACCCTTAAGTGACGCATCGCAATAAACCACGAAATCTTTCGCTATAATCGGTGCACTACACAATTTCTACTTCATTGTCTGAAAAGCTTCCTCTTCTTCTACCCCATTCATATTTCTTATCCTTCTGAGTCAATTTAGTGAGTGGCTTAGAAATCAAAGAAAAACCTTCAATAAACCTCCAATAAACCTCCAATAGTAACCATCTAAAGAAATTGCCTCACCTCTGTTGGCGTCGTTGGTGCAGCCCAATTCTAATGGCTTCGATCTTTGCAGGATCAACATGAACACCATTACTATCAATCACATGACCAAGGAATTGTACCAAATCTAGCCAAAAATCACACTTTGAAAACTTAGCATACAATCTCTCCTTCTTAAGCAACTCCAATATAATATTCAAATGCTTTCCATGCTCTTCTTCGTCCTTAGAATAAACCAAAATATCATCGATGAACACAATGATGAACTTATCAAGATATGGCTTGCATACTCGGTTCATCAAGTCCATAAACACAACAGGCGCATTTGTCAGTCCAAACGGCATCACTTGGAACTCAAAGTGACCATACTGAGTTCTAAATGCTGTAATTGGAATGTCCTCTTCTTTAATGCGAAGCTGATGATATCCTAATCACAGATCGATCTTAGAATACACGCTCGAACCTTGAAGTTGATCGAATAAATCGTCGATTCTTGACAGTCAACTTGTTTAATTCGCGGTAATCAATACACATTCGAAAAGACCCATCTTTCTTTTTCACAAACAACATCGGTGCTCCCCACGGTGATGAACTCGGACGAATAATTCCTTTCTCCAACAGCTCTCTTAATTTCTCCGACAACTCTCCCATCTCAGACAGTGCCAAACGATATGGTGCACGTGCAACAGGTGCAGCCCCCGGTACTAGATTAATTCGAAATTCTACTTGCCTCAGCGGTGGTAGTCCTGGCAAATCATCAGGAAACACCTCAGGAAAGTCACGAATTACAGGCACGTCTTCCAATTGCTTCTCCTTCGGTTTCTTCTCATTCACATGTGCCAGAAACAAATGAAAACCTCGTTCGATATACTTACGGGCCTTAATACATGATATGACCTTTAGTTGAGACACACCTTTGTCACTTTCGACTGTCAACGTCTTGTTTTCGTAAGGTATATGAACAACCTTCTCACCACAAACGATAACGGCATCGTGCTTGACAAGCCAATCCATACCAATTATAACGTCAAACGTACCAAGCTCAATCGGCATGAGATCGATTTCAAAAAGATGGTTCACTAAATTCAAAGTGCACCCTTTTAAAACAGTGTTCTTACTAACTATCCTTCCATCGGCTAAGTCTACCTCGCAACTGGTATCTATTTTAACCGGATTGATATCAAGCATGGAACTAAATCTAGTGTCCACAAAACTCCTATCGAAACCCGAATCAAATAAAACAGAAGCATAGCGGTTATTGAGTGGAAACATACCCGTAACCACATTCGGACCTTGCGGCTCAACATCCTTAATCGTATAAGCTCGACTACAAACTTCTCCAACTTCCTCTTGCTTAACCTTCTTTGGGCATCGGTTCCTTGTATGACCTTGCTCACTACAATCATAACAAGTACAAACGGGCTGAGCGTTTGCTCCCGTGGCGACATTCGTCTCCTTGCAATACCTCGCTTTGTGCCCAATCTTTCCACACTTGTGGCACTTGATCGTACATTGACCAACATGGAGAGTAAAATAACGTTCACACACAGGAAGTGATCCAAAAGACACCTTTTCCTTATTCGGAGAAGTAGTCATAGCTCGCGCGTTCCCTTGCTTTTGATTATTCTGCGAAGATTGGCGTGAGTTATCCTTGTGGTTGCTCTTACCACTAATGTTCCCATTTTGAAAGTTATCCCACTTTTGCTTATTCCCTTCAAGAATCCTTTCATTCCTAGCTTGAAACTTTTGTTCCATCAAGTTATGTGCCATACGCATAGCTTCATTCAAGTTGGTAGGATTAGAAGAAGTAACTTCACCTTGATGTTATCAGTCAATCCTCGGATGTAAGCATCAACTTTTACGCTTTCTTGCTCGACCATCCTTGGACACATCAAAGCTAACTCATTAAATCTTTGAGTATAATCCACCATGTTATACTCCCTGACCTTCAGGTTCCACAACTCGTTTTCCATCCTTTGCAGTTCCTCAGCAGGACAAAACTCCGTTGTCATCAATTTCTTCATCTCAGTCCACCCTATTTGGTTAGCAACATCTAGTCCCAAAATTGCGACTTTAGAGTTCCACCAAGTCAGTACAGGTCCTCGCAGTGTAGCAACAGCAAACTTAACTTTCTTATCTTCCGCACACTCGCTTATCCCAAAAGTCATTTCCGTTTTCTCAAACCATCTCCTAAGCTCAACAACTCCTTCGGTACCATGAAAATTATCAGGGTTACACTTCATGAATCCAGCAAAAGTGCATTCTCGAACAACAGATGCGGTAACTTGACCCCTAGCTTGCCCAGATCCACTAGCATTATTCCTAGCATTCGCATGTCTTTCCCACTCAGCAGCGATAGTGGCATTGACACTTTCTTTGATCATTTGCAGAACGGCAGCTTGAGTCAAAGGTGCAGACTTTGGAGGCATGATTCTGTCACGTCACACAGAAAACAACTTGATAAGCATTCATAACATGATATACTCAAAACATGGTATAAAGACAAATCAATCACAACCACAGTTACACAACATCAAGTAGTAATCAAAAGATAGTAATTCATTATTCATCATAGAAGAGTTAATACATAGTTGCATTGTGTCACAAAATGATACAAATTGTTACAACCAATAACATCAAGTCTACTAACTGAGGATTCAGTTTAGTGATTACATAATAAAGATACTACTAATGAAACTAAACTACTAAGAGTCACGAAAGGATCCCCGCGGCTCAGATGATGGACTCTCCTCATCTTCAACCGGAACATCGATAGCCTCATTCGGTCTTTCTTCCAACATAATTCCCCTACGAATCATCTCTCAATAGAACTCATGAGCTTGAACTCTAGTCCAATAGAGATCTCTCTCGACTCGTTCGTTCGTATACAAAGAAATGTGTTGCTAAACCTTGCTTCTTCCAGTTCCTTCTTCAACTTCTTACACTCAATTCTTTCTTCAGCATTACCAAGCTTTCTAACTAGATTCTCCATTGCAGCCGTTCTTTCTTCCACACTAGATCGCACTTCATTTCCCAAGTCCAAAATCAGCTTACCATAGTACTCATCCTTTGCTTTCCCCTTCTTTTCGACCAATGCATGTGCCGTCTCACGACCACACAGTCGTCTCGAAAGAGAAGTCATCCGACCAAAAAGAGAGTTAATGTCCCTCCTCATAAAACCAGGCAACAAACCATCACTGTTCTCTCGAAGGAAAGGGGCAATAGACGACTCACCTACCTCATAGACACTAACAGGAACAGTCTCATCCTCGGTCTCAACCGTGTCCTCAACCTCAATCATATCCTCAGGCTCTGAATCAGAAGCAGGTAGCGGTAGGTTAAGAGGATCCGCCTCTTCATAAGGAAATATCAACTCCGGCTCATTCTCATCTTCCTCAATATCTACTTCCATATCATCTTCTTCTTGAGGTTCTTCTTCTTCCTCAAATTCTTCCTCTTTCGGGTCCTCGTCTTCATCTACTAAGACAGGCTCAGGAATAACAGAAACAGGATCGGGTTGATTCGGCTGAACTACGGGTAAATCATCCACATGATCGGGAGGAATTGCGTTTGCCATGATAATCTAGAAAATATTATATAATACTTACTAAATAGTGTTCCAATAAGAATACTATTATCCAAAATAATAGTTCGCATAAATGCGCAACCACCAAAAATTTACAATTTGAGGCATTCTCGCTCGATATATATCTCAAATATACTTCAAACATATATAATAATAATTATTATATAATCACATAACAATTTATGCATACAACACATGCATAAATATATCAATACATAACACTTTATGCATACAACACATGCATAAACATTCCTTCACTTTTTATATGTAACCAATGGCAACGAGGAGTCTTGGCGTGCGTGTAGAAGCGTTATAGTTTAGGTTTTCAAAAACTCGATCTAGTTCTCTATAACCTTAGACTCTTGATACCACTCTGTAACACCCCTATTTTTGGATTACGCAGCGGAAATTACAATTGGGTGTTACTAAATAGACAATACACCAAGATAATAGAAAATGACCCAAATGAGACGTTTTGCAAACATGTGTTCCATTATTTAATCAGAGAAAATGCGTTTAGGTCCTCATAGGAATCGTAACCACAACCATTACAACATTTGAAAGACAATTGTTTCAAATTAAAGACATTGTTTTAAAACATATTAAGACATTTTTTTTGAAAGACAAGAAACACACAAGTAGTCTTTCACCAAATTATCACACGCACGACACCTCCACGCCATCATTGCCTTCATCCTTGGTTACCTGGGATAAAACATGTTTAAAACGTCTACAAGATTGTTGAGTGAAATTCATAGAGTTTAAAATAATCAATAAGTAATAATCTTTGAACACATAATTAGTTCTCGGGAAAACATTGCAACGAATACAATGTATAACATCTCTTTTCTTTCACGCAATAAGCTCATGACACCGAACGTTAATAATACATATATCATTTCATATGCCAATTTGCCCCAGAACAAGGTATTATTGTCATATACTTACTACCTCTAAATACAAAACGTCCGTTTGACAGGGTGTTCACAAGGATTCATACCCCAGACGGGGTTGTCAAACCCAATAGATCTATTTAATGCATTAGCGTTCACCTCACAAGGCGATTAGCGGTTCATGAAATAAGGGACTTCGACAATAGCTACTTATGTGGAAACATTCTCATAATCGGGTCCATCATACCATAAAATCATACGTGCTCGATTTATAAAACAAACATGTATCCCCCTCGCGGGTTTATAAAACAATCAAAAGATTTAAATGCGAGGCTATGAACTCACCTTAAGCAATAGATTCCAACTCAATCAAATCAACAAGCGCAAATAACTTCACGTCTAAACCGCGACCTATATAATACATATACAGCGGTACGTGACTAAAAGTAAAATAATTCATATAATGCATACTTGCATATATATTTATATAACTATTACCTATATACAATCATATACTACAATCTCCAAGTGCGACGCAAAATATTTTACTTCGACGCACCCACAAATGTACAACAATTACAATTGCGTTATGCTTCGTTTACCATAAAGTTTTTATTTTTAGAAAGTTGCCGAAAGTAAGGATAATATAATCCGAACTTCGTATTTCATCATTAATTAACTAACATTACGAACCATTTGCTCATTATAAACCATATTCAAAAGTATACGCAAGTTTGACTTTCAAAAGTCAAACTTCGTAGTTGACTTTTTACCAAAAATTATCAATCTTAATTCGGCCGTAAAATCTTCGTTATTAAGAGTTACGTGACGAGCCACCTAGCGAAACGTAGCTAAAGGCGAACTCTATCACTTTTCAATATCAAAAATAACTTTTAAAAATTTCTCGACTCGCTACGAGGCGGTCAAACTTTTTGGTCAAACTTGGCGTGTTTAAAATCCATTAAAACGACATTTTTGACTTAAAGCAACTATCAAAACATGTTTAACTAGTCTATTTAAGTGTACCAAAACCATCAAACTTCAATCAATAATCAAATACACTTTCAATAATTTCCGCACTTGAATCCTATAGCATATAACATATAACACGCAATATCATCAAATTAATCACACTAGAATATAACTAGAATACTCATAAAGCTATAACAAAAATACTCATAAAGCTATAACAAAAATTTATTTTGGTTCCCCTTGTTGGTTCGAAATCGGACGCACACCCCAAACAAACAAACCAAAATTTTTTTCAACAAAACCCACCTTCAATAACACTAATCTATAACTATAAACACCCTCTTGAGATCAAAATCACATGAACTCAACCAAATTTTTAACTTTTAAAATACTTATTGCATGTGGGATTTTATTAGTGGGATATGTAGGTCTCAATACAAGGATTAATATTTTGTAAACGGATTATATTGCATGTCGGAAATTTGTTAGATTTGGGTGTGGGAGAGGGTGGCCGGTCGTGGTGTTTAAAAGAGGAGGAAGAGAAAAATTTTTGTAAAAGAATTATAATGTATGTGTGTCCTTATATAGAAAATAAGTTTGATCACTTGCCACCTTTAGTCCCTCCATCCTTAAAGTCCTTTTATTTTTAGTACAAATGTTATTTGTTTCGTTATTTTAGCCGACCAAAGACTCGGGTCACACCACGTTCGTAAATATTTTCATTTCGTCCCACTAATTTACTTTAAAACGTTTAATAAAACGTTAAATCACGTAAGACACGACCTTTAATTACGGTTTTTACAAAAACTCGGGAAAATACCATAAAATACAAAAATAAATTAATACGCTCTCAGAGCGACAATATAAATTTTTCTAACTTTCTCAGACGCTAAAAGCAAATAGAAACTCAATCACGGCTTGTAATTTCCTAATAAATGAAAATTTTCATCAAACCTCATATAGCATAAACGACTAAAATAAATTATGTAGTAAAATAGTTATCATAGCTCGGGATAAATGTTGACCTGAAACTCGGGTTGTTACAGCCTTGAACTTCATGTATGTCTATAACAAGGTTGTCTTTGAGGGTGTGCAAAGTAGGCGACCGCACAGGGCCCCAAAATTTTTAGATCCCCAAAATTTGTCCCGTTAATAAGTAAATGCTTGTGTACACATATTTTTAACGAAGAAAAAATATTTAAATGAGAAAATATCTTAAATGGATAATATGTTGAACGTTTAGATAACTAATTGCATTATATCTTATAAACGATGACACTTTATATATAACATTCCCTTCTCAAAATGCCTCATTATATAATTTCGTTTAAAGCCTTTAAATTTTTTATAACTTTAAAATTGGCCCTGGTCTATAAAATACATGAAAACATCGTATTTACGTAAAATGCAATTATTAATCACACGTCGTACAATACATATGAAGCATAATGTTCTGGATATATATAAAACAAGTTAGGCTCACCCGCGCTCTGCTGCGGGATGTTTGGCGGCCGGTGTTTTCGGTTGGACGTGTTAGAAGGTATGTTTTTGTAAAAAAAAAAAATTAACGGTCGTTAAGCAACGATCGATTTAAAGCACTGTTTTGGTGCATTCTAAAAAAAAAAACTAACGGTCGACCGCTAGTAGGGAAAGGGGTATTTTATAAAAAAATTAAAATGAGGGCAGTTTTCGTAATTTAACACATAGTGCGAGGGGGTATTTCGTAAATATTTGAGGGGCTATTTCGTAAATAAAAAAAGGAACGGGTCGGGGCGGACTGGGTCGGGTCGACCCGACAATACCGATAACTCAGAAAGTGTGAGTGAATATTTTGAAAAAAAAAGCAAAAAAACAATTAAATTCATTCACAAGCATATTAACTCACATACCTTGCTAGTTCACCACAATGCCAATCATATCCTTTCCAAGAACACATATCTTTAAAGGCATATCAACTATGCTGAACTTAAAATAGCTAGCTAATCAACTAGTCTCATCCTCCTAACCAAGCACACTAGCCTTAATCCTCTTACAACCTTAACACTTAACACACACATGGTAAATTCAATATAACTTCTTGTATAGTCATTTAGTTGCCTTGAATCCAAGCTAGAAACATCAAGAACACCATCATCATTAATCCTTAATTCCTACTCAATTAACATTACAATTACCTATCAACATATAAATATGATATCATTATCAAGGGTTTACACAACCCATTAATCATACTCAAATTCTATCCTGAATCATTATATGATCATATCTTGACCATATGATGAAATCCCTAATTTCCTTACACTAAACCTTTACCCAATATCCATCCTTTATCGTCATATGATCATGTCTTGATCATATGATGTAAAACCTAATTTCTTTATACTTAATCTTCAATTAACCTTAACCCTTATTAATAAACATCTTAAATTTTAGAATATCAATTACCCAAAACCTCTAAATTAGGTACATGAACTCTAACCATTAATTCTTTAATTAACTCAATTAAGAATACTTACTCGTGTAGGATCATTGCTAGGGATATAATCTTGAGTTAGAACCTAATCTTCCTTATTCTTGATCATCAAACCTCAAGCTTGGTTTCCCTTTCTTTTCTTCTTCTTGGGTCAACATACACCAGGCACCACATTACTCAGGAAGTGTGTGGAAAGTCTTAGGATTTTAGTTATTAATTGACACAAGTTTGGCCTATTGACACAATAGGTCCCTGACCTTTCAAAACTGTCGTTCCAAACAATTAAATGCAACCCGATTCCTTTTGGGTCGGGCGTCTGCCTTTTGTAATATATATATAATTTGTAAGGTTTTAAAAAGAAACTTATGAAATTGCCGACACAAGTCATGACTTATTTAAATATATATCTAGTAAGGGTTTTTGCACCACAAGACCACTATTACTTTCCATAAAATATACTATAGGTATACATATACAATTTTTCAATTCATTAAGTCCACTATACTAATGCGTTTAGTTTATAAAATATTCATTAAGCTATTAAAAAAACCAAAATATAAACCACTCCATAGTGACATGTCATCACCATCTCAACACTAAATTGTTTCCATGTCAGCATCATCTCCGTCTGTGTCATCGCTGCAACTGGAAGTAAGAAACTTGTCGGACACTCACTAGAAAAAAGTCGGTGTTTACTTCGGCAAGGCGGAGCCTGATGTTAATCTTGACACACACATGGATGAACAACTAAAAATTTGCTCTGCAACATATTAAGAATTGTTGGTTGAGGTACGATGGCTAATCTGTGTAACAGTTACAAGATGAAAGCCAAGATGGATGTTTCCTTTGCAAACATGGTTACAATTGAAGCACAGACGTTGTAGTAAAAATTGGAAAGAATACGAAATATGAGAAACAAGGTTTGAAATGAATATAATGTAAGATGGAACCTTTGATGTTTACTTGTTAATTTGGGCGAAATGAACCGAGAAACATGCAAGTTGTATCAAACTTTGTTTCAATAGAATTAACTGATGATGTCATTCTTTGTTGTATATTAATGGCATTTCTGTGATAGTATCATTTATTTTTGTCACCATAAGCGATCCAAAGGAAACGAATCGCGACTTGATATAAATCCTACACGAACCATCTCAATTCCAACAATGAGCGAACACACAAAAAACTCTTTTTTTTAATACAGATGAGGTTCAGAAAAATAGTTGAGGTTCATACTCATCTTCCACATCCTCACTCCATCAAAAACAATAGTTGAGTCATGGAGCTTTGCTTCAACTTGTAACTCTGTTGCAAAGTGAACACCAATCATTTGCTTTATAACTGTAACCGTTACCCCCCGATACCATCGTTACCACCACGCAACATTCTCATATATTGCAGTAACAATTTTAGTATTTGTCATCCCGTTACATCAAAGATTCATCAGGCATACCGCCTTGCCGAAGTAACCCTACTTTTTTTCTTGTGGTCACCGACAAGTTTCTTACTTCCAGTTGCAGAAAGGTAGGAGGGGGGGGGGGGGGGGGGGGGGGGGGGGGGGGGGGGGGGGGGGGGTGGGGGGGGGGGGGGGGGGGGGGGGGATGGGGGGTAAGGAGGGGGGGGGGTGGGGGGGGGGGGGAAAATGACACATACGGAAATCATGCGACACGGAAACAATTTATATGTTGAGATGTTGAATATAGTTTCACATAGTCTTAAATGTTTTGGTTTTTAAAAGCTTAAATGACTATTTTTTTAACTAAACATAATGTAATTGGACTAAAAAATCAAAAAAATTGTATAGTGACCTATATGAATATTTTAAGAAAGTATAGTGGTCTTGTGGTGCAAAACCCGTATCTAGTAAATAAAAATATCTATAATTTTCTTCACCTAAGCTAGCAAGCATTTATATTACTAGCATGATACCCGTGCAAAGCAATAGTCAAGAGGCATTAAAAATCAAAAGACTAAAAATTAATAAAAGTATATCAAAATTGATATTAAATTAAAGAGCACAAAATTTTAAAAAATATAGTAAAATTAGATCATAAAAAAAATAAATAGATAAAAAGATATTTCAATTTAAAAATAAATATAGTTTTTTTATTTAACAAGTGATACATGTCACTGGTTTCTTAAAATGAGATGGATGGTCAATATTGCACATCCTTATATTTTCGTAATAAGTACGTTTAAAAGTATAAAATTTTTAAAACTTTTTACAAATAAAATATCCTAAATGCCTTATCTATACTACTTTATAAAGTATTTAGCCCATCTATTTTTAGAAGTCTTAAAAAATTAAGTAAAAAATATTACTTTATTGGGAAAGATGTAAAACCATTAGAAAATGTTCATCATACACATTTAAAAGTCTTTAAAATCTTTTAATAGCCAAAACTTGTAACAGTCCAAAATATGTAACACCTAATTAAATGGAAAAGTTGTAACAACCCATATATGTTTTTTAATACAATCAACTTGTAACTGCTAACATTGATATTGTTATCAATTCAGTCAATTTGTAACTGCTGCATTCATGTGGTCCATTTGTAACGGTCCATAAACATCATTTAATGTAAAACCCAAGATCTCAATACAGTATAAAAACCTAACACACTAACAAAATTTATTACACCATTTTCAACTCTCTATTTTATATCTTTTAAAAACACAAACACCTTTCTCTATCCTTCTTCAAACCACCAAATTCCGCGGTCTCACATATCAGATTTTTCCGCCACTATCGTTTAGTTTTGCCGCCACCTTTGTCAACATCATGTGCCGTCAGTCACTACTGTTGCCATTGTCCCTGCTGTCTGCCAAGCTAATGATCATGGCTTTGGAGGAATACGGGTACCAAAGCAGAAGAGGAATACGGGTACTAAAGAAATGGAGGTCTTCTTTTTCTGGTGACGTCATTTTTTTAAAAAGGTGATGAAGGTTTTTGAGATGAATGAAAATGGTTTAAGATGTTTGATTTGGATGATTTTGTTAAAATGTTTGATGACATCATGGTTAATTGTTGCAAGGATGATTTCAAAAAACGTTGAGGGCTTACATCGTTGATGTCAAATGCTAAGGTTTGATGGATTTGGATTTTTTTAAGGGATGGAGTCTTATGAATTAATGATTGATCTGCAAAGCATCCGTAATCCTGAATCTATTAACTTTTGATGAAGTGACTGAGATTTTTAGTTAGTTTTTTTCATCATGTTATGTTAGTGATTTGGTTATTGTAGTTTTGATTTGGTGATCGATGATGATGATGATGATAACTCGTTTGGGGTTTTATTTTATCGAATTGTTAGAATTTTAGTATTTGATTTGTGATTATTGGGGTGTTTGAAATTGTTCAATTTACTTAACTACTACTTACGTTCTACAGTAATTTTCTATTTTTTTTCTTTTTATTATGTAGTGATTGTTCACTATTAAAAATAATTATTGAATTTGTCCAAGTTTATTATTTCCAAATCTTAAAAAAGAATAAGCAATATCATTAGAAACGTGTAACCGCTTAAACCATCATTGTAACGGCCTCAAATAATTATTTAACCGCTTAAAATCATTACTATCAATAATGATTATTAAAAATGTGTAACCGCATCCATAATATAAATCCACACAAACCATTTCATATCTCCCACACACAAATATTTTTTGTTACAGCAAAAATAGTCTCTCAATATACCCTCACTTTCACTCCTCAACTCTTACTGGTACTTACTGCAGAGATTCTTTATTTTTTTGTTAAAAAAACACTTAGCCGGATAACATTTGCTCGTCGCAAAATATAGTTACAGGGTACCCGCCGTCGCATTGCGCGTGTAACAATCCGTATTTTTGATCAATGTACGACGTTATTAAATTCACTAATTATTTTTTTCTCGTACGCGTTCGCTTTTAAATTTAATAGTTAAGTTAAATCGTGTAAGTTAAAAATTATCGTTTAGCGTAAACGGACACCAAACAAATAAATGTTTACATCAAGCAAGTGTTAAGTAATTATTTTGAGTATAATTATTAACTTTGTTTATTTTATTTTTATTGGTTACGTAAATTGATTACGTTTCGCGATAAAATTACGTTTAGGAATACCCGAAAGCACCAAAACGTTTCTACGCTTCAACAAATACCCACTTTTATACCCAATACATAAAATTAACTCAAATATCTATCTCATATGCTCATATGGCCGGATTTGGACTCAAAGATACAAAGAAAATATCATAGGAACACTTTTCTTGTTTTCATGGGATAATCTCCACTTTTAGGAACCAAAGACCAAAGACCAAAAACCAAAGACCAAAGACCAAGGACTTTCCCTCAGACCCTCATCTTATTTCCCATGACCACTATTGCAAACTTTTGACCAACTAGGCATATATATACTTGTATGCAAGAGTTATAACACATACATACACAAAACACTTGGTGTAAAAGATCAAAAACACTCTCTTTTCTCCTCTACATAGCCACGGCTCAAAACCCCTTTCCAACTCAATCCATACAAAATTTTCTACATCATATACAAGCCTTCACACATCCTTCCTAAGATATACTAAGGTATTTACAAGCCTTGGTTAACCATTTGCAAGTATTTATCAAAGAAAGGAAGCTAGGGTTTTCATTTGGATAATTAGGGTTTTCATTAGTGCAAGCTTGGGTTTTATATCTAAACAAGGGTTTAGATACTTTGGTTCATCATCATACATCACTATAAGGTTATCTAAAAACCTTCATGTCTTTACTTTTATCATATTATGAGTTTATATGTTCTATTTAGCAATATCACCATTAGGATACTTTTAAACATGTAAAACATATTTCTGCTTGTGGTTATGATTTTGAACACTTTTACATATGTTGTGTAGTTGATAATATCATGGAATAAAGGAATTATAAGTATGGTAACATGTTTGTTAAAGTATAAAAGGTTCATGTGTAAACTTGCTAAATTAGGGTTTCTTTAATAAAGTTGTGATTAAAAGAGAGATTAGAGGACTTACTATTTGAACACAAGGACAAACTATGAACTAATGAACCTATTATATGTAAGACATAAGATATGAAGTTTTGTAAAGTACTTGTAACAAAGTTGTTAACCTAAAAAGTCTTAAAATCAAGTTTTAAACACATTTCATCAACAACTTCAAAACCTACTGTTTTGGTTCGACTTTTGACACAGCCCCAACATGTTTTTAAAAGATAGTTCGTCTCATGACGATTCCAAAATGATAAGAAACTCGAAAAACCGATTTATAACGAAAAAGATACGACGATTTCAAGTTTACGTTAAATATATACTTTTATAAAACTATTTTTATAAAAATTACTATTCACCACAGAAACTTATATTTTTAAAACATCATTAATATGATAAAACTTTTAAATACGAGAACGTACTCGAAAGAATCGCTAAAAACGGAGTTAAAACGAATAAGTTACGACATTTACGAGATTTACGATAACTAAATCTATAAAAATAAATATATAGCTGTTATGAACAGTAAAATCACTATTCATCAGAAAAACTCAAATTTTGAAAATGTTATATTTTGATAACTCGTCTTAATACGAAGGCGTGGACGTAAGAAACGAAAGAAACGGACTAAAAACGAGAAAGTTACGCCAGTTTTACTAAAGTATACTTATAAACGTTTTTACTTTATAAATATGATTTCACTAAAACGATTAGATGGTGATGTAGCTATATAGAATTATATGTGGTATTAGTTAATCAAAGTACTATATTACTAGGGAGTTTCATAATGAGGCCTCTTCGGGGTGGCGTATCGACGAGTTGTTGGATTTACGATTTAAAGTGTCCTAGCTCCTCATACGTCACTACATGACCTCTTAATTATGATAGCCCGAACGATAGTATGATGAGCTATACGACCTATAAATAATCAAAGTGTTTAGTACTTATACGACCTATATTGGATTAGGTTGCTGCCTTCGATTCTTCGTGACCATTTTTTTTCTATTGTGAATCTTGTTGATTTCCATCACACCCCACGTCATATGAGAGTTCAATAGCCCCCTTTTTACTACGTGATTGTTTTACAAAATCTACGGGGTGAATTACATTGCTTGTTTTACTATTGGACACAAGTACTGGGCTTACTCATTTACAACAACAACTTGTAACCGAAATGGGGTTTGAATCCTTTCTAAACGGAAACTTTCAAATAGAAACAACGTGTAGGATCCCTAGATCATTCCATGGATTAAGCACAAGATCAATGGCACAAAAGATTAAACATTAAAGAACTTTTGATTGAAAGAAACAAAAAGTTGCTACAAACCCTTAAGATGAAAAATAAAATGGAGAAGCTATGAAGTCTAACCTAATTTTTACTAAACTAGGTGAATTTATACTAATAAGGATTTGCCTTTGAGGGCTTTCTTTTTGGGCTTTTTACATCTTGGCCCTTATACATAATAAACATTAATTAACATTGACTTTCGAGCTAGACTTTTGTCTTGTATCTTCGAGTGACCGAAGCTTCTTTGTTTAGGACCATTTATGTGATCCTAACACTAGGGTATGAAGATTGGAGGGGAGCCGTGACGGATATCAATGAAGACGGATTATGTGTTTTATCTATATTCAATGCAACTTTTATTATCTTTAAAAACTTAAGTCATCTTTTGGGTATTATGAAGCTTTTGTTTAATTAAGAATGTTTATGACTTTTAAAACTTATGGGACCTAATGTATGAACTCTGATATTTTGCTATGTCATCGAATGAAATCTTATCTTAAAACGTCCATTTATGGTCGTTTCCTATATCTTGATTGTTGTACTTTGACGTAGCACCCCAATGTTACCATTCCGCTGCTACCTAATTTTAGGGGTGTTACACACACAAGCAAATATATATCGACATAAAAGTAAAGTAGAAGAATGAGACCCAAATGATTAACCTTTATTAACATTTGTAAAGAAAAGAATGAATATACATAATGCCTCACCCCTCATCTTTATATATAGAGAGTGAGGGGGTAATCCTAGTCCTAAACGAACTAGCTAATCGACTAAGTAAAGGAAGAAAAAGAAACCAACTCAAACTTGGAATACAAGTCGACGCCTAGACCTGATTACTTATGAAGTGGCCATGCATTCCTAAATTAACTAAGATAACTAAACTATTGCTTTACCCCCTAAAATATAGAGTAATATTAATACTAATTAACTAATAATCTCCACCTTAGGATTCATATTAGCCTATATGGATACTTAGCAACTCCAACCAGTATTGGAACCTCGAACTAAGGACCACATTCGTCAAGGCACCGATAGTAACAACCGCTACTAACCTTAGTTTAGTTCTCGACTCTGTAGAGAGTCCCTTTAGCCAACTAGCTTCCTTTACTGCCTTTGTAAGTGTCGTATACGCCGCTCCAGTCGCCGACAAAGCCCCCATGCATTGTAACTTAGCTTCCCATCTCACTACACATCTTTGTATCATAAACCCGTACCTTGTGATTGATCTACACATGGCGTAGTCAAAATACACAAACCCTTGTACGTTTGTCTGCAACTTATGATAAAACCCTTCTAACATACCCACATTTACAGATGCTATGTCAGGTTTCGTACATACCACCTCATACTCCTGGCTTTAAATAGCATATGCATATGTCCACTTACCATTCTTTTCCACATCACAGCCCCCTGATAGACTACCCTCTAACGATAGTATGGTGTGCCCCTCCAACAAAGTTTGTACCAGCTTTTCATTGTAAACCTTGACTATGACACCCTCAGAGTATTACCACTCCGATCCATGACGATCTACATACGAAGTATATTTCCCTTTGCTTCAATCAGCAAACCTTGGTAGCCCAGATCTCATGTAACACCCTAAAACCGAATTTTAAGTATATAATTATGAGAATGCCATTGGAATAGTTTGACTTCGACTTTTTAATAGTTTCAATGCGTTACGTGATTGGTTAGTCAAACCCGATAGTCAAACTATAAGTATTAATATTATATAAATGTTGTTAGAAAATATTGTGTGTCATAATTATGAAAGGAAGGGACTTAAGGAACCATAATTGCCAATTAGGCAAACTTATAACTAATACTAATTTATCTAGTGATTTCCCTGGACATTTCTACACACATCCTAAATTGTGTGGTGGTGTGGGACGAGCTAAGGAGAAAAAGGAAGAAGAACAAGAAAAGATTTGGGAGCATTGATGATGAATTAAGAGGGTTTATGCAAGCTTTAATCCTATCTAGTATTCTCACAAGTAATCCCATATCATAAGTTTAATTGGTGAATGATGAGCTAGGGTTCATGTACCCAAATTTAGGGTTTTGGGTAATTGATGTTTTAAAATCTTTATTGAGATGTTTGTAATTATGGGTTAAGTTGTATTAAGCGAATTTAGTAAAATTGAGGGTTTTCATTATATGATAAAGGTATGATCATATGATGTTAAGATATGATGAAGGGTGTGTTATTGAGTTATGTAAACCCTTGTTAATTGTATTGTTTTTATGTAATAATAGATATAGTGATGATTATGACACTAGATGGCAAGCTTGGATGATAATGAGGATTTGGGTGTTCTTGATAACTTAGCTATGGAGCTAAGGTAAGTAACTTAGACTATAACATGCATTATATGTATATTTATCACATATGTGTTATGATGGAGTGTGTTAAGGGCATAGAGACTCAGAATTAGTAAGATGTATGAGCCATGGATTTGGCTACAAGTTATGTGGAACTAAGAGTATGTTAGCCTATTAGTATTAGACCAATTAAGGTATGTGTATGATTATATTGATGAGCCTTGATTATTAGCTTATGCTATGAATGTATAAGTGTTATGGATTGAATGATATGGTTTTGAAGTGATTATGATGCTTATGTGATTATATGTATATGATTTATGTCATATGTCGGGTTACTTACTAAGCGTAAGCTTACCCATTTAGTTGTTGATGTTTTGTGTAGGTGCTCTTGACGCAAAGTAAGGCCTTGGAATAAGGCATATGGCTTGAGAGCTTAGTAATTGGATGTGCTTGGTAATGCGTATGAAGTTAGTGTAGATGCCGAGCTCATACATGTTGAACCCCAAGTTATTTGTTTTAGTGTCATGAAATGAGTTGTATATATGTTTTGAGGTGTCCAAGTCTAAGTCTTGGCTTAGAAATGGAAGTCATGTAATTGGTACAAGTATTTTTGGGTCAAAAAGAGGTGATTGGCAAAACACCCGTCACTTTGTAAAGAACATTTCCATGGGTTGTTAAGACTGCAAATGTTATGAAAATAGTGTATTGTGATGTTTAATTTAATTTTGGAAGTTCTTATGATAGGTTAAGTTCCGAAAGTCGAGTTTGGGTAAAAAGGCAAGTCGGGTAATGTAGTGAAGGTCTGATGGCTTTGATCAGCGACTGGAGGGCCTTGGCCAGCGGCTAAAGGCCTCACAAGGGCTTTAGCCGGCGGCTAGGAACCTCAGCCGGCGGCTAAAGACATCAGAAAGGTTTTTTGGTTTTGTCGTTTTTGTAAATAACATATAGAATGAACCGTAAAGAGTTAGAAGTCACGCCTTATATCGTTGCAAAGGTATTAGAGTCTACTCTATGATAAAAAAAAAATACTTTTAAGGGCTAAATTTTAATTGATTTTGGTAAGTTTATAAAAGAATGACATAAGGTCATTCCTGGTCATGCGTTTGAGCAAAGTTTTAAATTTTTGGTCAAATTTGGTCGAGAAAGGGGCATTTCATCTCAGCCTTGCAACCACAAGAAAAACACCATACCATCTATATAGAGAAATAGATGTATGAACATACCTTGTGTATACTCCCAGTAATAGTCGTTTCTGTCGTCACTATTTTTCCTGCAATTATTGCTGAGCACATCTGACCGAGTATCCATCTCTTCTTTCAATCCAGCCTTCCACATGGAAATCACCTCACAAACAACTGTATCATTGAAAGTTAATGACTCATGTGCATATATCTTCTCCACTTCAGCAACCGCAAAAGCAGCCTCAATACTGTTATCTCTATACCTGAATAGTTCCCGTGTTGAGTATTACTCCCTATCACGTGTGAAATGATAGCTAATAAAATTATGAGTTTGTACTTTCTGTGAACCAGCTACCTAACCGACATTCCCCTGAGGTTTCACCTTAAATGTATAATCCCCTAGCAGTTACACCTCAAACTAAACTCCAAGCAACACTTACACTGAACTTGTAGATACACCATAACCAATGAAAGTTTCCTTGTATTCACCACTCTCATTAAAAACCATATTCTTGTAAAGCACTACCTTTGAAGTAACGTCATCTAACCTCCAAAGTTGATAACCAATCATATCTTCACGATATCCCAATAATATGCATTTGACCTTACCCGGTTTAAGCATCATTTGCTTTATACAAGCAATCCAACCAAAAAACCCTAACAAATCTATAGGCGTCTTGAATCCAATCGCTGATGATGGTGACCTATTCACTAGATATATATACATGGTTATATCCTCTGCCTAAAAAATGTTGGACATACCAGACTGAATCATAAAACAACGTACCTTAGCCAAGAGTGTCACGTTTGTCTCCTTAACCAACCCATAATGCTGTTGTATCTCTGCAACAAGCAAATGTTTAGCGACCCCACTCTTCATACATTGTTGTGTAGACCCCTGATTATAAGAATCAAGAACATTACATGTCTTGATCTTCCACCAAATTTGATATTCTCCTAACTGCTTCCTACCCTTAAGTGTCTTCTTGGTCACTGCGTGCCCGTCTAGGGTATATACGCAATTAGCCCTTCTTGTTCCTGATAGTACCACTAGCGGACCCTTTATAATCTTTATCATGTATGACTGCATCTTTACGGTAAAACCCTGTTTTTCAAGAGTGGCCATCGATATCAAGTTTCGCCTTAATTGTAGAACATACCTGACGTTGTCTAACACGAAACTTGACCCCCTTATTTGTACTCGAACCTTACCCATCCCCCGTATACGGCATTCCCTGCCATCCCCAACAACACATTACCATCGTAATACTCTTCAAAATCAAACAAGTAATCTCTCTTGTATGTCATATGGTATGAGTCCCCTAAATTCATGATCCAATACAATAGTTTTTCAACACTCATAACCATCATCACATTAGCACTGTCATACCTATCGGCTCTTGAACCGGATACCTAATCTTTATTCTTGAAAAAATCTTGAGATTTATTTTGATTATACCTGAGACAATGCCTCTTTGAACGCTCATCAAAATTGCATATGTAACAACTAAGTTTACTACCTCTACCTCGTGACTTTGACCGCTCACTACCTCTTCCCTACTTCATATCCCTTTGATCAGATCTACCCCTCATGTACAACCCTTCACCACCATCACCCTTTGCTTCTGTCATCTTCTGAAGCTCCCTAGAATTAAGTGTGGCCAACACGTCTTCCAGCTTTAGTCTCCTGACCGTACAACAAAGTTTATACGAAATTCCCATAAGACGATGGCAAAGACGTGAGCAACAATAACGTTTGATCCTCATATGATATAGCAGTATCTAATATGCTCAGACTATTTCTTACCCGGATGCATATAAAAGGTGTATAGCTTCTTTTTCAACTACAAATGATTAGCTAAAGACTTTGTCATGTATAAAGTCTCGAGCTTTGCCCAGATCCCCGCTGCAGTTGTCTCTTTGTTGACCTTATGTAGCACCCAGTCACCAAAACACAAAATCAATATACTATGCGCACTTTCAGCATCTCATCCCATGTCTTACCTGCTACCCATGTAGGCTTCGTAGCCAATAATGCAGACTCACATTTATGTTGAGTCAATAAGGCTTTCATCTTTATCTTCCATAGTGAGAAATCCTTAGTTTTGTTGAATTTCACAATGTCAAACTTGGTACTTGACATCATTCTTTAACCTTTTATTTATTGTATTAACCTTGTGATATAAACCTCATAACACCGAATCAAATAAAGTACCTTGAGCATTACCCTTCAAGTAATAACCCTTTGTTTTAAAAATAAAACAATGTAGTAAAGAAATCTGAATCCTTAATACTATGGTCTTTTTCCCACCAAGAAATAAAAAACGATTTAATATTATGCCTTGAAGTGTTTAATTGACTTTTTAAATAAAAACCACTGATACTATTGTTCTTCTTATTCGTTTATCACCCAATGAAAAAAACGACCTGAAAACCCCAAAACGTACCAGACCGTTGATCTTCGGTAAACCAAAAACCAACAAACCCTTTGAACCTTCTTTTCTTGTCGCAAGAACCTGGACAAGAAACCTTGAATCCGCTTCTACGCCTTTGTCGATTAACCTTAACAAAACAAAGAGTTAAATAACCCCTTTTACTGTCGACTCCCCTTGCTTCCGCTACTGTCAAAGAACCATAAACAATAGCAACCTTCTTTTGTCGATCACTGGAAACCCAAAAACGAACCGTCTTCTTCTTCAACGAAAATCCAATCAAAAGAACCTTTGATATCGATCATGGACTTCCAAGAACCCCGAACCAAGCTCTAATACCACTTGTTGGAATATCGACCAACAACCCTGTTGGGCCCATTCAGTGCCCAATGATTTTTCACTTAGGATTTGAATACAAAATATCCTAAGTGTTAATAACCTTTAACATTTCAAGGTCACTGAGTGAATAGTCACTCAGTGAGTTGCTTTCAAGATGCTCAGCCTGAGTCTACAAGAAAGACTCTAGCATTTAGTGAGGCGGTTCTTAGTGAATGAAGCTTAAGCCAAAGAAGAAGGTGATGGGTTCAGTGAGTTGTGGCAATAGACTCATTGAACTCCATACGATCTCCAACAACTAGAAGACCCTGAAGACGAAAGACTGAAGAATAGGCGGGATAGTTTGAAACAGATAAGTCAAAGCTCTTATCTACCTGAAGTTAAACCATCTTGTATAGGGTATAAAGACAAGGTCAGTGTCAGAACTGATCTTAGAAAGTGTTATTGTCCCATACTTAGAATAGAAATGTAATAGAGACAAAGGTGTATAATATGTATTGGCCTATCAGCATTGGGACACACACTTATCACCCATGTGGGTATGACCCTACCTATGTAGTATAAATAGTAAACGTCTTGTAAAGGAGTAAGTTAAGTTTGTGAACTTAAAGTCGTAACTTTCACAAACACCTACTCCTCCAAATCTACTAAGTCCCTGAGTGAGCTCAGTTGGTTAGCATAGTAGTTAACTTTGCATAACACTTTAGGTTTATGCAAAGTTATTAGTGAGGAGATCACACAAACATACATTGTCATTCAATCCCCATTGTAGTTCCGCATACAATGGGGTATAATTCTTAATAAAAAGAGTTAAACGTTGAAAAGTTATTTTTGTGTTTTTTACTTATAGTTTATCTTTACTTACACAAAACCTTTTCAAATAACTAAATTTGCTACTTTACTTTCATGTCATAGGTTAGTGAAACTTAACTTTGTAGTTAATATTCACCAACTAAAAGGGAACAACAAGTGGTATCAGAGCAGAAGGTTCGTAAAACTTTTAACACTTAAATCTGCTCAAAGTTTTTAAAACCTAGATCCTAAAATGGTTGCTGAAAGTACTGTACCCCAGCTAGTTGACAAAAAGGGAGGTAACTAATGTGCTATTGCTCCCAAACTAGAGTAGGGAAAATTTAATAAGTGGAAAAAGCGTATGCTTTGCTACTTAGCGGGAATGGAACCCTACTACATAAATGTATTAAGGATGGTCCATTTCAGCCAAAAACTGCTGAAGGTGCTATAAAGCCTGAGAGTCAATGGACCCAAGATGAGAGGAGGATGGTCGTTCAAGACCAACGCCTTAAAAGCATCATTATGTCATGTCTACCAGATGACATAATGGAGTTAGTAATTAGTTGTGAAACAGTTAAAGCTACATGGACTGACTTGGTTCACAGCTTTGAAGGTCTCTCAGATACCAAGAAAAACAGGATCATGGATTTGAAACTTGAGTATCAAACTTTTAGGGCTAAACCCTCTGAAAGTCTCTCATAGACATATACCTATTATAAGACCTTGCTCAATGAGCTTGCCAATGATGGTGTTAACCTCTCTAAACATGAAATCAATGTTGGTTTCGTGAATAGTCTCCTCGAGAAGTGGTTAACCTTCTCTCAGGGACTCTTGACCTTGTAAATATCTATGGAAGGTTTGTCTATGAGGACAACCTAATCCAAAGAAGAAATTCTAACACCAAAAGGCCCTCATAACCACTCCCTCAAGTACTGCTATTTTAACTACCTTCTTTTCTAATAATGTTGTACAAGATTTCCAAGAAAATTCTGATGATGAGGTAGATGAAAGATCCAGTGAGGAGTATCTCAGAGACTTAGATATTTAGTTTCATGAGAGAGCCCTTTTGGCAAATTCAAAACGTTTCATAAAAAGAAAATTAATTTCTCAAGTCAAAAAGCAAATGAAAACACTGAATGTTTCAAATGTGGTAAAAAAGGCTATTTTGCAAAAGTTTGCCTTTCTAAAACGTCAAAACCTTCTTACAAATCACCAGTGACTGGTTATTCATCAGTGTCAAAAGGTTTTCAACCCAAGTTTTTTCCAAAACTTATTCAGTCTTCTCAGTCCTCAAGTAGTCAGGCTGATCCGAAAGTTCAGAAAGACTACAAGGCTGAGTATAAGAAAATAAAAGCCAAACTTGCACTGAAGCCAGTCCCTCTACTTCTCAGAACCCAAAGGCCTTTCAACCAAAGAACAAAGGTCTAATTGTTGAAACCTTTGATTGGGATGAGGAAGAGGTTTCAGATGATGAAGAAGTGACTCATGTCAAGGTACTGATGGCTCTAGTTGATGATGAGCTCTCTATGGGAAATAATCATGCCCGCAATGGTGAATGGATCGACATCACCATAAGAAAGGTAAATATTCTTCTTTATATGGATGAGGATGCCGACTGGCAAAATTACCTTAAGTACATTAACATTGATCTTAAGTATGTTGAAGAGCAAAGATTAAACTTACTTTTAAAATACAAAAAATTGTTTTTGAATTAAACAAGTGTAGAGATGAATTACTTGTTTTAAAATAAGCTAAGCTTGAAGCTGACACTTTTCAAATTCAAAACACTGAACTAACTAAGTTAAATCATACTCTTCAAGAACAACTTAAAGAAGAAAGAAAAATCAATGAAAAATGGCTAACTAGCTCAAAAAAGGTTAGTCAATGCATCAGTGAGCAAATCCTAAACCAAAAGAAGAAAATTCTTGGGGGAGAGCTACTCACTGAGTCTTCATCAAAAAAGGATGTAAATGAAAACCTTTTCATTCCTGCCTCCATGGGTTATGACCATGAAATGGTCCCAAAATCCAAAGACTGGGTTGAAAGACACAATCCTGACAGGAAACTTCTAAACTTTAACACTGGAAGAATTCTAGTCCCTGAAAGTTAAGTTGTCAATGAGTGTCTAAAACCCACTAAGGCATCAAATGACCCTGAATCATCTAAAGATTCTGAATCAGAATCTCTTACCCCATTACCTCCCTTGAAAAATCTTCAGGGAGCTTCACCAAGCTCAGAGGTAATGTCTTTGACCTTTTAACCCCACTCTCCAAAAGAGAGATCTGGCTTAGGTATCGTGAAACATACTAAGCCTGAAACACAAGATTCTTTAAACAAGAGTGGTTCAGGAACTGTCACTATCAGTGAGACTGAGCCAACCACACCTTTGGTTCCTATTGAAGTCAAGAACACTGAACAAGAATCAAAGATAAATAAATTAACTAAACTTGTTTAGATGTTAATTGATGAAAAGGTCAATTCTACCCAAAAGACTCGAGAATCAAATTCACAGATTCAACAGACTGAGTCATCTAAGTCAGTTGACTCATTAAAAATGAGTCAAGATTCTAAACCCAAAGTTCAGAATTCTGGCTCATCCAAGTCACTCGGGCCTAAGCATATTCAAAAACCATAACTTAAGTGTGAACTCTATCGCTATACCAATCACTCAACTGATGATTGCTATAGGATTCTCTACTGCATGATATGCAAAAGGGAGGATCATAGGACCTCAGATCATGAAATGTATATTGCTTCACTAAAAGAAGTAAAAATTACAAGGCTCAGCCTTATCAGTATGCATCTCCTTCCAAGCAGATCTTGAAAGCTAAGGAAAAGCCTTTCCCACCATGTACACACGGTGGTTTCAATGATCACAGACATGATGATTATAGAAACTACCCTAAGTGTGAAATCTATGGAAGTTATGATCACTTTACCAGATAACGCTCATTTTATACATATTTCTATATGCGTTATCTATGCTTTTATGTATATTTATTGGTTAATTATAAGAACTTTCGATACTTAATCGAGTATATTTGCTATTGTGGTTCATGATACATGTCGTGGAAGAAAAAGGAAGAATACATGAAGATTTGAAGCTTAAACGAAGAAGTAAACTCAAACTCAGAGCTTCCCGACACCTGTTTACTGTTTTGGTCATAACTCGGTCATACGAACTCCGTTGGACGCGATTCAGGCGGCCACGCGACCGGAAAACAATTCTCTATAACTTAGAAAAAGGTATGGAGCTGAAATTGCCCCAAGTATGCCGCACTTTAAAAATGTGCGGCGCACTTTTAAAGAAATCCCAAGTATGGCGCACAAAATAAAATGTGCGCCGCACTTTCAGTCTGATGAATTAAATACGTGAATTTAGCCTCAAAAAAGACCACATACATCCCAAACTTGGTCCCCAAGTATTCTAAACCCTATAAATACCCCCCTTTTCGTGCCAGGGAACTTCATATCAACACACACAACTTCATTGGAGACTTTAGAGAGGAGGAAAAAGTGGTGAGGATCTTTGGATCCTATGATCCAAACACCTCATTATCTCGCCATGCTATCATCACTCTCCACCGCGAACCACCACTAATTTACCACCATTTCCAGAATTTAAACACCATATTTCCATAACCTAAATACTTTATACCATGAGGATTAGACAATTCACACCAAATCTCTAATTCCTTCACTATATTAAACCCGTTATCAAACACACCATTTGGCGACGTGGTTACATATTTATATATATATATATATATATATATATATATATATATATATATATATATATATATATATATGTTTATGAATTCGATGTCATCTTTGCTTGAATCATTGTTTATCTTTTGGTATCTCATTGAAATTGAAATATGCCAAAAGGATTAATTATCTTGATGTATTTGAATCGTGTTGGCCATATGAATCAATATCATGCTTGTGAGAATTGTGTGGTAAATTGATAAACAACCCAAGTAGAATGATGTTTAAAGACCCTTCCTTATGTTGACCGACCGGGTTGGGAGGAATTTATATGTATGCATATTTGATATAACCATGTTTATTGCGCTCGTGATGATGTAGTATATAGGCCAAATGGATTCTATGATATCATTGGTAGATAAGCTTGTTATTATGATTACCCGTCATATATGACTTGCATGATTTGTTTACATAAATTCTCGCTCTATCTATATCTATTATGTTATGTGGATCATGCCTTGTTTTTTGTTTGCTTAATACACACATTTTGGCGATCCGTGACAATCATTTAGCTTTGTTACTTGATAAACAATCTGTGAATTGCTACAAATCCCATGGAATGACCTGGACTTACCTAATACTATATTACACTCGATAGGGTATACTTTCCCGAATGTTGTGTTTTTAGTCAAAATCGGTATTTCTAGTTATTATAAATTTAAAGCTTGTAAAAACACACATCATTACCTTAAGACACAACCGTGTCATTCATATAAGAGGAGGAGTACTACCTGAGTCTTCTCAGTCTAGTGAGTCTTCAATTGGTGTTAAGTGTAATACATGTGGAAGCACTGTACACTCCACCACTGACCACAATGAATTTGATCACTTTAAAAGAGGTGAGAAAATTCAAGCTACAAAGACTAGAGAGCCAACCAAAAAGAGGGTTCACAAAAAAAACTAACTTAATTTTATTATTTGTGCAAAGACACATCATAAAGCCCATTTGGTACCTGGACAGTGGATGCTCACGAAGTATGACTGGTGTCAAGAGTTATCTGCACAAATATGTAGAGCAACCAGGTCCCAAGGTAGTGTTTGGTGATAACTCATCTTGTATTACTGAGGGATAAGGTTCAATAAACTGTGGGGGTATTACTTTTACTAAAGTAGCTTTTGTAAATGGTCTTAAGTACAATCTAATTAGCATCAGCCAACTCTGTGATGCTAAATGCATTGTACAATTTGATGAAAAGAAAGGAACAATCTTTAATGCTAACAAAGAAATTGTCATGATAGCACCTAGAAGAAATGATGTATATGTCCTTCACATGTAATCATTGACTCCAAATGGAGCCTGCTTCTTTGCTAAAGCCTCAGAAAGTGTAAACTGGCTTTGGCATAAAAGGCTATCACATCTTAATTTTAAGAACATTAATAAACTTGCTAAACAAAACAAGGTTCTTGGCCTTCCTTCACTTGTTTATTCAAAGGATAAACCATGCTCAGCATGTGAAAAAGGAAAGCATAAAATAGCCTCATTCAAAACCAAACAAAACTTCTCAATCAAAAAATGCCTACATCTTCTTCACATGGATCTATTTGGACCTATCAGTCCAATGTCTATAAACCATAAGAAATATACCCTAGTCATTGTTAATGAGTACTCAAGGTACACATGGGTTTACTTTCTCAAAAAGAAGAGTCAGGCAGCTGAAATGATTATGTCTTTTATCAGGATGGTAGAAAACCAAAATGATGTTAAAGTCAAATAAATCAAAATTGATAATGGGACTAAGTTTAAAAATTCCGAGCTTGAGAGTTTTTTGCTAGCATGAGAAAGGAATATATTCAGACTTCTCTGTCTCCCTTCACTCTGTGGATACAATGGTGCAGCTAAAAGGAAGAATAGAACTCTCATTGAGGCTCCTAGAATAATGCTAAATGGCTCAGTACTCTCAAAGAATTTCTGGACTGAAGCAGTCAGAATTGCCTGCTATACTCAGAATAAATCAATAATAGTCAAAAGACATGATAGGACTCCCTATGAGATATTCAGAGAAAGAATTCTGGATATCAGCTACTTTCATGTGTTTGGATGTCCTATGTTATTCACAATCACAAGGATCATCTAGGAAACTTTGATGCAAAAGCTGATGATGGATCTTCTTAGGATACTCATTCAACTCTAAAGCCTTTAGAGTCTTCAACACAAGAAGATAAAAAATAGAGAAGACTTATCATATTACCTTTGATGAGAGTATGGAAGCCATCAGGTTCACAAATACTTTAGTGGATGAAATTGGAATAGATAACTCATCTAGATATCCTCCTGATGAATATCATCATGAGGATGACCAATCTAGACAATATCAATCAAATTCTGATATTTTATACTACATCATTCCTCATGGTCGTTCACTCACTAAACTTGCCCAAGAAAAACATGTTCCTGAAGTAATTGCTCCAAACGAGCCTGATATACCTCACACTGAGGATGCTGCTGACCTAATCAACACTAAAGGAACACATGAACAAAATATTCAGGATAAACAAATTATTACTTAATCCACTGAAGGACCATCAGGGCAAAACACTAAAATCTTAGTATCTATTATTGAATCTTCAGTCCCAAATGTTCCTCAGTCTTATATATCCAATCAAGCCTCTATAAGTTCTCATCATGTTTCTCAGGATAGATGGTCCAAATACCAACACATTTAACTTGTAAATATTATTGGTAATCTTGGTGAAGGCATGCTTACAAGAAGCATGACTGCCAAGCTTACAACTGCTTTAGCTAGTGAATGTCTATTTGCTGACTTTCTCTCTGAGATAGAACCTAAAAATGTATCTGAGGCACTGAAGCACCCATAATGGGTTGATGCCATGCAAGAAGAACTGAATCAGTTCTATAGAAAGAAAGTATGGACTCTTGTTCCACTTCCTCATGGAAAAACAGCCATAGGCTCCAAATAGGTATTCAGGAACTAGAAAGATGAGCAAGGCATAACCACCAAAAACAAAGCAAGACTGGTTGCATAAGGTTATAGTCAGGAAGAAGGATTTGACTACGATGAAACCTTTGTACCAGTGGCAAGGATGGAAGCCATCAGGATATTCCTCGCCTTTGCTACATACATGAACTTCATAGTTTTCCAAATAGATGTCAAAAGTGCCTTTCAGAATGGTAAACTAAAAGAAGAGGTCTATGTAAAACATCCTCCTGACTTTGAAAGTAGTGAGTTCCTTGACTCTGTCTGCAAGCTTGATAAAGCCCTTTATGGACTGAAATAAGCTCCTAGGGCATGATATAAGACTCTATCTACTTTCCTTATTCAAAATAAGTTTGCCAGTTGAAGAATAGATAACACATTGTTTATCTATAAATCAAAAGGAGATGTCCTCCTTATTCAGGTGTATGTAGATGACATTATATTTGGTACAACAAGTTATAAACTTTGTAAACAGTTTGAAAAACTGATGACAAATAAATTTGAAATGAGTATGATAGGAGAACTCACCTACTTCCTTGGACTGCAAATCAAGCAGGATGACAAAGGAATCTCTATTTGTCAAGAACAATACACTAGGAACTTACTCAAGAAATATGAAATTTCTGACTATTCCTTAGTGAAAACACCCATGGTTCCTCCAAACAGCTTAGGTCTTGATCTTGCTGGCAAGCCAGTCAATGAGACCTTATATAGGGGAATGATAGGGTCACTGATGTACCTAAATGCAACAAGGCCTGATATCCAGTTCTCCACAGTCTTATGTGCAAGATATCAGTCCAATCCAAAGGAATCACATCTAACTACTGTGAAAAAAATCCTTAAGTACCTGAAAGGTACTTTATCCTTTGGTTTGTATTATCCAAAATATTCAGGCTTTGATATAAAAGGATACTCAAACTCAGAATATGCTGCATGTATTATGGACAAAAAAATCACCTCAGGTTCCTTCTAAATACTTGGTGGAAAACTCATTTGTTAGAGTGCTAAGAAACAACAGTCAGTGGCTATGTCCTCAGCTGAGGCTGAATATGTTGCTGCTGCTGAGTGTTGTGCAAGTATTGATGTGCGGTAGTCATAGGACTTCTACACAAAGTTTTACAACTCCCTAGGAAGTGTACCTAATCGTTGTAGTGTAATATAGGCAAGACTTGGGGGTTGTTATCGTTCTCTAGGGAAATAGGTTGGGAAGGCTCGAACAGAGCTTAACCGAGATCTACGGGGTTGAAAGAAGATTATTTTTGTATTTTTATATTTTATAAAAAGCAGATAAATCATTGGTTTGAGAGGTTGGTTTGTTTAGCTAATTAATAAACTAATTATAATCTAAACTACTTGTGATAACTTTATGATAAAATAATGTATTTGCTTAATCATGCATTACTCATTAGATTACTTCTCCTAATCCTGATGCATTGTCACACTCGTGATGATCTGTGTAAGTATTTCCTAAGTCATGAACGAATTACACGAACCTGCCGTCTATTTAATATTCCGTTAAGGCAACGCACAAGTAAGGTAGTATGAAGACTATTACAAGGCCCCTAAGAGTATATTAAATGCAATTGAAATATCTTATGAGTGATCAACCATAATAGGGGTAAGGTAGTATGAAGACTGTTACCGATGGTATCCTTTCTACACACTCGCGTTTCCCTAGACGTCTATGCCAATTTAATATCTTATGGCTAGTTTTCTAAAGCATAACGGGCACATCCATCACAAGAAGCAATAGTAAAAGGATCTACGATCCAACTTTTATGCAATCATAAGCAAATACAAATGAGGGTTTAGTCTAACATGTTATAAAGAAAGCAAGAACATAAATCAATCAAACAACATATAGACATATTGAATAATTAAAGATAGATAATCTTACTTGATTAAAACATGGATTAAGTTCAGTTACAATACATTTTTGAGGCCCTAAAGTCGGCCTAAAAGCTGACAAAATACTTTGGGTTCGGCTCCCAAAAGTTATACAAAGTTACACACTTAAAACCATAAATTCGGCTTAATATATATAGAGAAATCGTCACGAAGGCGTCAAGTTATAGTCGTGACGCCGTCACGAGATAGAATCTTCTAGGTCTGATTTGAGTCAAGTAAGGTCCTGACACCATCGTTAATTTCTTGACGCCGTCACTAGATAGATCGCGACGACGTCGCTTGAAGCCTGCGACGCCGTCTCCACGCACTGTTTGCATAAGTCTCCAAGAGATTTGGTGTAGGTCCGTAGTCTTGTCTATTTCTTCTCCAAATGAGCCCAAGTCACGTGTATTTCCTCCAAATGTCATCCAAGTGCTAAAAACCTGAAAAGAAACGATTAAGCACATAATCTGGGCATATTTACATGATTTAAGAGGGTTAAATGACCCCGAAATAGTGTATAAAATGACACCTCATCAAGTATTCTATGGATGAAAAGTCAACTGAGTAACTATGACATCCATTATAAGATGGTACCCATTTTTTGTGACAACACCAGTGCCATTGCTATATCCAATAACCCAGTCCTTTACTCAAGAACCAAGTATATTGATATAAGGTATCACTTCATCAGGGATCATATCCTCAAGGGAGATATTAAATTACACTTCATCCTAACTGAATATCATCTAGCTGATATATTCACTAAACCTCTGGATAAACCTACTTTCACATGACTTAAAGCAGAGTTAGACATGCTAAACATAGATTGATCAGTCTCCCTGATCAAACGTGTTCAATATGGTGTATATTCTTCTCTCCCTGATACCTTCTCCCTGAAACATATATGAACCCCATGACACTGAGGGACACATTAAATGAAGTAACTAAATGCTCTAAGTCTTTAGTTACTTAATGTCCTAAGTTGGTGACTGAACACATTAAATAAAGAACAAATATTCTTTATCTAACTGTCATTCAACAGTCGTGGGTCCCTACTTCTCCCATATATCACTCAAATAACCCACCATGCATTAAATGCGCACTCCCACAAACATGATCCCTTCCCAATATGTCTTGTCAAACGTCGTTTGACCGTTACCTATACGTCATGCCTACAAAAAGTGCATGACAAAGAAACGGCGAAACAGTTGCCGAAATAAAAGGGACAATGCAAGTGGGATGGCAACATTAAATGAGGGTTACCAAACCATTTTTAACCTTTTAAAAAAATGAAAATTAAAAAAAAATTATTACCACCTTTTCACATCTACCTATAAATACACCTAACCAAAGAAGCAACACACACAATATTTTACAAAGCAAGAAAACTCTATAAAAATTTGCTCTCAAAGCCAAAAGTGTGTGTTCTTCAAACTTTTTGCTGGGTAAAAACTTTTATCAAGCCACTTTTCTTGGTCAAAGTTGTATATATAAGATATCCATCTTAGCATTTCTACAACCTTGATAACATATCACTTATTTTATGACAACGATCAAGGTCGGACTTGATTTGTGACCATCTGGTAAGTGATATATTGCCATTGTCCTTTTGTTTCAAAACTATAAAAAATGGCAGCAAATGCAATTGAGTATGCCCCTCAGTGTGGTGACTTAACTGTGGAATCCTTAACTTTTCACAACAACAATGTTGTGTGTAATTTTAGTTATCCACAAACCGCCCCAGCCTATCATGATATTTACAAATACTTAATGAATTGCCCTTTGGCTGAGGCTTTTACTAAAACACCCTCAGTGGTGTACCAAAACTTCCTCAGGGAGTTCTGGTTGGTACACTGCTATTGCTTATGACCCAAACCCACCTACTGATGACTCTGAGGCTCGCCCTCTTAAGGAGTATTTAATCAAGTTCTTAGTGATGAATGACAAGAAGCCATTAATCATTGACTATAAGATCTTTGTTGAATCCACTAGGCTTGATTATGCCAAAGGTACCTATGTGTCTCATCCATCTCCTAAGGCTGTGAAGGCTGAACTGGCCAAAATTGTTGAAAATCCAATTCTATTAGATAGGACACCTGTCCTGAAAACTAACCTTCTCGTGGCTTGGAGGATTTTGTTGACATTTGTTATTCATGTCCTCGGTGGGAACTATTCCTCTACTGAGCAAGTAAACTCCATTCAACAACTCATAACCTATTGTCTCCTCACAGGGACAAAGGTTGACATAAGGGATATCATTTATAGTGATCTCGTAACCAGGCTTACGAACAAGTCTAGGCAAAGATATGTATCATATCCTAGATTTGTTTCTTATGCCCTTGCAGTGATACTGGGTCCTGATTACACTCAGAATGAAAATTTTAGGAGTTCTCCTACCATCCTGAGTAACTCTAATTTTTCAAAGGACCCATCCAAAGTCACTCTTATCGAATTGACAGCCTTCTTGGTTGCTATAAATAACCGTGAACATTCAGTTACCCCACTTCCTTTTACTGTAAAGAAGAAGAAAGGGAAGTCTCAGATTGTGACTTCAACCTTACCCCAGTCACAGGGCCCTGAGGCTTCAGGGTCACTGCCTCAAAAGAGGAAGAAACCTAAGTCCAAAAAGACACCCAATGAGACCAAGGTAACATCACCCCAAAGCCAACGGAGGGTTCTGAGCAATCCCACTCAGTCTCCTCGGGCACCGTACATGATCCCCAAGATCTATAGAGAAACATACAACTCGCTAGTACGGGATTGCCTTCCACACTCGATGAGGGCACTCGTAAATCACAACCTTTTCCTGAGAGTACAACTACTGATCCCAAAGACTTAGGGGGAAACGTTCAACCCGATGTTAAGGGATTGCCTTCCACGGTTTCTAATGAAGGTATGGTTAAAACCATGCCGTTACCTGAAGGGCCACTTAGGGACAAGAACTCAGAGGGAAACAAAACACTCGCTGATATGGAACCATTCAACCCCACTGTTGCTAATCTTTCAGGGACTGGTGCTAAGTACCAGGTGGATGAAACCCAGTCCACTCGATTGAGGTACCGATTCTTGATAAAAAATAAAGGCAAGACTTCTTCTGAAGTGGAGCCAGATACTGAACCTTTGCAACTCAAAACCTTTGTTGTTGTCCAATATTTTCTACTCTATGAGGATGAAATGGCTCAAGAGAGTGATGATGAGGAAGTATTTGATGCTGGAGAAGACATGGATGAAGATACTAAGGCTGATGAAGAAGAACATCAGTCTCCACCAAACACAGACAAGCCTAAACCATCTCCAGCTCAAGAAACTCAAGAATCAGACTCTGACTCTTCAAGTCCCGAACTCAAGAAATATGACAACATTCTACCACTCACTAAAAGACAACTAGTAAAGTATCTTAGAAAAGTATTTTGAGTGTTTTTTAACAGGCTAACTAAAGATTAGTGGGGAAAGCATGAAGAAGCCGCAATCTCTTATGCTGGCCTCAGGGCCTCCATTGAAGGATACTATGAAGAAAATGTTGATCATAGGGAACAGACTGACAAGCTCGTTCAAGCAACCATGGATTCTCTTGACAAGATTGCCACTGACAAGACTAATCTTCTCAAAAGGCTTTGAATAGAGTCACTGAAACTCTCCAAGGCATTCAGGATGCTGCCAAGGATGATCCAACTCTTAACAAGAAGGTTATTGAGGCTACTAAAGCCTACACCAAGAATTTAACTGCTCTTACTGAACTGCTCACACTTGTCAAAAACTTTGACTTCTAAGGATTAAAGTCTTCAGTTGAATTTCTTCAAACTACTGCTCTCAGACAAGAGGAGCACTTAGCTTCATGGGCCAAGTCATCAACTTCTATGGCTTAGAATCTTGGCCTTAGGATGACCGTTGTTGAAAGTTCTCAGGCTGAAATCAGAAATGAAGTTTCTTCTCTCAGGCAAGACACTTCAGATATCAAATGTATGATGATAGAGATCTATCAGGCCTTTAAAGGTCAGTCTTCCACCCCCTCAAGTAGTGTGCCATAAACAACACTTGCAGTTCTAATATAATCTGTTAGGGGGGAGAATGTCACACCAATTGTCACTGAAGAACTTCCTTCTCATACTGAGGGGGAGACTGAAGACTTAGAGAAACAAGACATGGATAAAGACAAAGTAGAAAAGGAACAAGTGTCTGAAGAGCCAAAACATGCAGTTCCAATATAATATGTCAAACCTACTGAAACTCATGAAGTACAACCAATCACTACCATCATCTCCACATCACAACCTGAACCATCTGTTCCTTAAAGAGAAGGAAAAGGCATTGCCACTGATGATCAACCTGATGTTCAAACTAAGCTGGTTAAAGCCTCATCTATTGTTCGCCCTGATCCTGATGCTCCAATCCTTATTCCTTACATAATAAATGGGAAATTGTTCTACCTCACTAAAGAACAAATTCAAGCACACTTAGACAAGGAAGATCAGATCAAGAAAGCTGAGGAAGAAGCCAAAAGACTTGCAATGGCCAAAACTGAAGTAATAAAGATTGTCCAAGAAGAGGCTGAAAAGATTGGAATTGATTCAAAGAAAGTCATCAGTGCTAAGGCAGGTGAAAAGTTTAAAAGGGCTCAGGATGCTGAGATGCAGGTTCACAAGAGGCAACACACTGAGAAGGTTAAAAGGCTGACAGAGCTCAACAATAAAAGAGCTAAGCAGTACATGTGGACTATGTTATAAAGACTCAAGCCATAGCCTATTACTGATGTTAAAATCCATCCCAACTCCAAGCCTGCAGTACTCACTGTGTACATGAACAATGACAAAAGGAACTTTGATGTTCACAACCCATTCAAGTTTGCAGACTTTGGGATCACTGAGTTGGATGAATTGGGTCCAATCATTGTAAAGAAAAAGAACTCCATCGTTAAAGACCTAATGACATCCTTGGGCAAGAGATATGAAAGACTGAAGAAAATCTCTGAAGAACTTGGAATTCAGTCTGCTCTCCCTGCTCCTGTCCCTGAACAAGCTCCATCCCAAGCCTCAGGAAGAAAGAGGAAGCACTTGGAGTTAGAACCAAAAATCAAAGTGCCTGGGCTGGAGTGCAATCGAAGTCTCCTTGAAGGTGTTCCTTTTGTAAACAATATGGTCATCAAAGAACCTGAGTATGTAATCTTCTTCACTGATGTGTTTGGTGATCAAGCCTTCCAAAGATGGAATGATATACACAATGTTAGAATAGACTCTCTGGTATCATACTTAGTGATGACCTCAATTATCAAGACCCCAAAGAATGCAAGATTCAGCCTGAAGCTAAAGAAGTTAATCGCTGAGCACCTTGACCAAGAGAAACTTCAGTCTAAGAAAGTAAAGCCGGAAGTTGTTGGGTACATGTTAGACTAAGTACTTATATTGTAATTTTGTTTATATTTTGTAATAGATTGGTAGGAAATATAATCCCTGATCAATGAAATTCTTTTTAGTTACAAGTATCCCTTACTTGCTTTCTAGACTCAGTGTGAGAAGAAGCTGTATTTACTCACTCACACTGAAAAACACATAGGCTATATTTATATCCAAATAGGGGGAGATTGTTAGGCCTATTTAGTGCCCAATGATCTTTCACTTAGGATTTGAATACAAAATATCCTAAGTGTTAATAACCTTTAACATTTCAAGGTCATTGAGTGAACAGTCACTCAATGGGTTTAATTCAAGATGCTCAGCCCGAGTCTACAAGAAAGACTCTAGCATTCAGTGAGGCGGTTCTCAGTGAATGAAGCCTGAGCCAAAGAAGAAGGTGATGGGTTCAGTGAGTTGTGGCAATAGACTCACTGAACTCCATACGATCTCCAACAACTAGAAGACCCCAAAGACGAAAGACCGAATAATAGACGGGATAGTTTGAAACAGATAAGTCCAAGTTCTTATCTGCCTGAAGTCCATACGATCTCCAACAACTAGAAGACCCCAAAGACGAAAGACCGAATAATAGACGGGATAGTTTGAAACAGATAAGTCCAAGTTCTTATCTGCCTGAAGTCAAACCATCTTGAATAGGGTATAAAGACAACGTCAGTGTCAACACTGATCTTAGAAGTGTTATTGTCCCATACTTAGAATAGAAATGTAATAGAGACAAAGGTGTACAATATGTACTGACCTATCAACATTAAGACACGCACTTATCACCCATGTGGGTATGACCCTACCTATGTAGTATAAATAGTAAACGTCTTGTAAAGGAGTAGGTTAAGTTTGTACACTCAAAATTGTAACTTTCACAAACATCTACTCTTCCAAATCTACTAAGTCCCTAAGTGAGCTCAATTGGTTAACATAATAGTTAACTTTGCATAACACTTTAGGTTTATGAAAAGTTATTAGTGAGATCACACAAACATACATTGTCATTCAATCCCCATTGTAGTTTCGCATACAATGGGGTATAATTCTTAATAAAAAGAGTTAAACGTTAAAAAGTTATTTTTGTGTCTTTTACTTATAGTTTATCTTTACTTACACAAAATCTTTTCAAATAACTAAATTTGCTACTTTACTTTCATGTCATGGGTTAGTGAAGCTTAACTTTGTAGTTAATATTCACAAACTAAGAGGGAACAACAAACTTGAAAGTCTAGAGAGCGGATTACCCGATACTCGAAGACAAACACACAAGCAAATATATATCGACAGAAAAGTAAGCTCGCACAAGAACGAGACTCAAACGATTAACCTTTATTAACGTTTGTAAAGAAAAGAATGAATGTACATAATGCCTCACCCCCTCATCTCTATTTATAGAGTGAGGGGATAATCCTAGCCCTAAACGAACTAGCTAATTACTAAGTAAAGGAAGAAAAAGAAACCGACTCAAACTTGGAATACAAGTTGACGCCTAGACCTGATTATTTATGAAGTTAAGAGCATCCACTATGGCAAACTTTTTATAAAGGTTTATATATTAATACATTATTAATTCTTAGACCTTTTGCTTTTATAAACTTACATTCACTATGATATAAACCTTTACAACTTCGTAAAGTGTCTTACATAACAAATGAATTAAATGCATTAAATTTATAAAGAGGTTCAAGAATTAGGACATCTTCATTCCACATAGACATGAAATGAGTGTCCACTATGGTTGAAATAGATAATAAACATTTTCATGTTTATAGACCTTTTCATAAACCCACCATAGTGGATGCCCTAAGGCCGCATATATTTTAGTCAAAGGCTCGGTTTTCACAAGTTACATATGTGCAATTGGTGCCGTTGCACCTGACATCCACTTAAAAGAGACCACATTTTTTATATTTCTTTATATATAAATGCATTATATATTAAATATATTTGAGTCATATAATTCATGTTCATGTGTAATTTCTTTTTAATTTAGAGTTGTAACGAGGCCTCCTTGTAGTTATTGCCTAAGGCCACCGAATGCATAAAATGGTTGTAAAGGTTGCTTCAGATATACTACGTAATACATTTTAAATACTGGAAACAAGTTGTGCATGTTTATTTTAGCGAGTAGTGAGTTTGTCAAACATCATCTCAAATTCCCAACGCCAAGCAATGAACTAAGTTCGTAATTTCCTTCTTGTTTTGCTTTCCATGACTTCTAGATCCCAATCAGTCGAGTCTCGACACATCAGTTTATTGATCGAACTCCTTTAATAGCGCAAAAAAATAATCTGAAGATAGACGAAGAAGAGAAACAAATCAAGCTATCACAATCACAGGCATATCAACTGTTTGTTCACCACTCTAGGTTTAAAACTATGATAGCAAATTCTATAAGACCATTGAATCCAAATAACAAACCAAACACACCCTAAGTTATCATTTTACTATCATAGCAACAATAATATCTGTATCAAAATACAATCGGATCTATACCTGCTTGTCACTACCATTCACACCCTAACACCGTACCTGAACATAAAGCTTGGGAGTCGGTTCCATTTTACCACATATACATGAACTTCGATAGATCTATAAAGCATGTAATAACACATACCAGGAACAAATGCGTAACACCCACTAAAACACAATCCTACGTGCAATCATTTGGAACATAAATCAAGCTGAAAAACTAGTCAACCATTAACAAGTATGTGATACTATGAGATTATCCAACTACAAAGCAGTCTAACAAGCAGATAAAAGTTTTATTGATCCGAGGATGATTATTAATAGTCAAATGAAGATGGTCGGCCACCTCCCCTTCTAGGACGGTCATACGGAGCAGCTCTGTCCCTGTAGTCTCTTCCTTCATAACGTGTTGGTCCTCCTGCACCACCAACTCCACTTCCGTATCTGTCACTGCTCCTCCTTGGGGCAACATCCCTGTCATAGTCTCTCTCCCTGCCATACCCGCTCGGCGGCGGCGGTTGATAACGCTCTGGAGCTCCGTACCTATCTGCCCCAAAACGATCTCCTCCGGTAGGTGGGTACCTGCATACAGAAAGTAAATTAATTATCTAATTAAAAGAACATATTATTATTAAAATCATATAACTGTTGTAATGTAATCAGCCTGATTTGCACCAACATTATTTGTTTCGCCCTTTTACACAACCCATTCTCAGTCCGTTCTATGACGGGCGTCTATTACATTCCCTCAATGATTCAGAGGTGGTAGTCCAAGGTCTCCTTAATCTTTGAAAACTAATTTGCCCATTTTGACTTAGAGGGATGAGATAAACATGGAAAATAGGGAGGTTGACAAAACAAAACAAAAATGTATTTATTTCACTAGTACTAGCTTGACAAAACAAAATTTTAAATTTACCTGTCGTTATCATAGCGACTGCGGCTTCCATACTTAGCATCTCTACTGTCATAGCGGTCTCTCTCCCCAAAACGCCCAGCATCATAACGATCATCCACATAACGCTCACGCTCCGCATAGCGATCTCCACGGCCAGCACCACTAGCAAACCTGGGACGGGAGGAGAACTGCCTGCCGCCACCACCACCACCACCAGCTGAGGGGCAATCGCGAGCCCAATGTCCAGACCGACCACACTTAAAGCACTCATCCTGCCCCTGAGATCTGTCACCTCCGCCATAACTATTTCTACCACCATACGGGTAGCTTCCACCATAACCACGATCCTGATCATCACCGCCACCTGATCTAGGCTGCGCCTTGTTAACTGAGATCACTCGTTCCCCAAAATCACTACCATTCATTTCTCTGATTGCATCTTCCATACCTCGACGGTCTGCAAATGTCAGAAACCCAAATCCACGTGGCCGGCGAGTGTCTCTTTCAAACATAATCTACATCAAGATCACACTTAATACCATAGTAGGCAACACATAATCCTTTCACCATGTTATATAAATTGAATCCATAAACATATGCAACACAAATATGAGACATAAAACAGCAATGCTGTATAACAAGTATAACAGACAAACAACAGACATGTTTCGTGAAGTATATGTAGATGGTTGGACAATTGCCCTCTAGTAGGAGTATAGGACACCACCATATAAGAGCCAGATAAACAATGACCTACTCCTACACTAAACTTAACAGGAACCAAGATGAAATTGGTTGGCAACCTTGAGGTTCTGATTTGACAGACAAAATAAATTATATAGAGCTACACGTGCAACTTTTACAAGTTTACAGTATTCGATTCTTTGTTTTATGAACAAATAAATTTTACAGTATTCGTCATCATGAAATTCTCATTTTTTTGAACAGCCATCAACAAGAAATATAATATCAGCCAAAAATAGAAAAATTGTATTAAAGAAAAAAAATTGATTTTGGTAATGTGATCATTTAGACAATACAAAGCGCATGCCAGGGACATGAAACCAGTTTTATCCCGCGTGCTTCTGAAATGAGTGTCTGCTAAAAAAATCTTATACAGCATATTTTCAAATGAGTAAATAGATTTAAGAAATGTAGACCATCTAATTTTATATAAAATACTAAAAAAATGAAAGTTCAAAGGTATGGATGAAATATTTTTACAATAGCAAAAGTGAATTCATGCTTACATGGTTACAAGACAAAAGAATACTTAAAAAAATTGAAATTTTACTTAGTTTAAGATGTTACCTCTATATCAATTTGGCCATCAAAGAACTTAACTTATTAGCTTTTAAAATCGATGAGGTCGCTCTTTACCAACCATCTTATCAAATTCTTCTCTTTCTTGTCAATACAAACTCTGTTACTAATAGATCTTTATCTGGAAACTTATTAATCTTAAAAGAGCCTGCCAGTAATACAACGCCACTTGGGAGTTGGGATGACTTAACCACATAGTGTATACCAACAACCTCACAAAGATCTTCTACACTGAATTTCCTGATCTATTTAACGAATTCTACTTTTTTCATTCTGGTCAATGCAAGGACAATACAGGCATATGGCACCTGGGATGCTTGACCACAAATGGTTTTGCCTATACTGGAAGAGAAGCAGTGATAAGGGTGAAGCTGTTATACAACTTAGCAAGTACTAGTGATATGACTGATTCAAATATCTCATATGTTGTTTAGCCCCTTCAAACAATATACAGCACCACATTTCAATACAAAACAGTGAAATCTCCTCAGCTGCTATTGCTTTTGCAGTCGATCACAATGTTTCCCCCAAACTATCAGCCAGGTAGGTTCTCGAACATCAGATACTAAGACTCAAATATCACAGGCCACCCATAAAAAAGACACTCTACAGCTAAGAACCGCAATGTCAACGAGAAGAAACGGAGCAGCTTCGGCTTAACATGTCACTTAATAAATTCTAGCAGAAGGAGTTGATTATGGACACATTGACCTATGGCCGAACTACTGAAACCAATAAATTGACACCATGATCGCATCATCCCATCCTAATACAATTCTCATCTAAACAACAGTGAAGCTGCTACAATTTACACGAATCAGCATGGAAGTCCAATCATGATTGACTAACCCCAAGTAGTAGCTTTCATGAGCACAGCTGAAGTACTGGACATGCAATGAAGATCTCCAACAAAAAGAAAACGAAAAAACTCCAAAACTTGCACAAACAGAGCTACAAGACATAGCAAAATCACACTGCTGGAAGTGTAAGAACCCAATATTACCGTACTAGTCTAAGACAAGCTAGGTGCAAGTGTTGCTCTGAGTGTGGAGGCTTTTAAGTGTTGGTGTAACATCCATTACCTTGTATGAGAATTCTCTAAGAGATGCTACCAAGTAATACACAACGTGTGTGTATATATAGCACATATCATTGAACAGAACCGCGCTAAGCTACAACTACCAGTAAGATAACCCTCATGACTGATCACAGGCAACAGAAAACTATTTTAGTCAACAAAAATACTACTATAATAAATTGAAGTTCAGCAGATAGGATGCAAAATCGAACACCAACTCTAGCTTCACAATTTAAGCAGATATTGAGCCTTCTTTCGCAAAACACTATGCACCCTACAGAGCATATCATGACGGCCACTAATCTGACTTTGATGTGAATTATCAATTAAGCACTACAGAACTTAATCGGAAGCGAGTGAAAATGGCTCAAAACAATAACTGATACCTCTATCATTCTTCCTATCAAAACAGAGCATGTGCATCCTAATCCTAACAGATTGGTGTTGATCTGCATATTGTAGTTTTACACAACTCGTAATAATTTACGACTGGAGGAGGAAGGCAGGTGCAGCTAAGGATTATTCCCATTATCTAAACGCAACCACATGCGGACTTTTCAAAAACTACAACTCAGAGCGGAACTATCAACACTGTTTGCTGCATGTAAGCACGACTTCCAGGTAAAGCCCATTATGAAACTGTTTCGCATATCTGCAGATACACAGCCCACTGGACCAATGAAGTTGGTTCACCCATAAACCAAAAACTACACATGTTTCCTGCCCAGCTTAACAACCAGCCATCACTGATCTGCAAAAGTTACCTCCACTCGTCTCTCTTAACCGGTGAATGAACCGAAAAGCCATAGGGATATTGCAAACTATATAAAGCCGCCGCGTTGAATCAAATTTGAAATCAATAAACTATTCTTTAGATTTGAAAAATCAATAGTCCGCCCGTCTATATACTATATTGTAGATCAATAACGGTTATTAGTAGATCGAAATGTGCTTTTTCTTTGACTGGCAGAACAAAAACTGCTTAGTTACAAAACAAGTTACTTTTAAGAAAGCAATGCCCAAAACTTTTGGTATCAAATAGAAATAATCCAACTTAAATCCTAATCAACAAAGGACAACACTTCTTGAAATAGCATAAGCCTTAGTAAAATTTACAGTTTTACACAGCTTCATAAAGTTTGCTAATCCCTTCGACTTTTCATACGTTCAAACACATATTATTTGCCCACAGGAAAGTCAAGTTTCCGCTTAGATCTCCATGTGCGACCTCAAACCACCGCTTTTTTTCTCATTACAGATCACAAGCTTACTAAAACAGGCATCAGATACAATCATCTTTCAATAAAACGGTGCAACATGTCGACAAATCATTCTATATCAACACAACCAACTGAACAAAGCAGAACATACAAACTACAGTAAGCTTCGGCAATTCAACCCAACAAAACAGAAATTCCTTGGCAACCACAGTCCAGAATCAGCGTTTCATCAAAAGAAAACAAACAAACAGAAAATCAATAACACAAACAACAAAAGAACACAACAATATCACAATTGCTACAATATATCAATCAACCTTTCTAATATAAAACAAAAACAATCATGCAAACAAACGTGTGAGCAAGACTTCTTTGCCTAAACCCAGAGACAAATAAACTATATGAAATTAGTACAAGTGAGGCTAACAGCAAAACCTTATTAGAATCATAAACCTAACAACCGCATCTGCACAAACATGAACACGAAAAAAAACTCCGTACTACGTCCATACCAGTGGCGGACCCAGGAAAGTTGAGGACCGGGGGCAAAAAATGAAGATAGAGATATAAGGTTTTTACATTGTTTGGCTTCAAAGTTGGGGGCAATTTGAGTTTATGGTGGGGTGCACTTTAATAAAATGGTCAATAAAAAATAAAATTTACACTAAAACCGATTTTTTTTGACAAATCATGGAGGGCCCCCCCCCCCCTCCCCCTCCTCCACACACACACACACAAAGGGGCCATGTATGTCCGCCCCTGGTCCATACGATCATATTCGCTAAATCCTAATTACATAATTTTTTTAAAAATTACCGACCATTTAATAATATGAATGTCTATTAGCCTATCGTCATCAGATTCATTAAATCCTCGTTACATAATTTAACAAGGTGCCGACTGTACAATAAAACAAGTTAAGCCAACAGCAAAACCTTCCCAGAGTCATAAACCTAACAACCGCAACGAGAAAATACGCCGATCATATTCCCTATATCCGACTTACAAATTTCAAAAAACTTGCTGACTGTACAATAATGCTAATCATCTATTAATATCAGAATCCTCATCACAAAATCTATAAAGTTGTTAATTCGAACCGAAAAACACCTCATTTGTGACAAAACTACGCGCCGATATACAAACTAATAGCCCTAAGCATTATACAAATTTATTATCACAACAATTAACATCAATAATTCAATAGAAACATATAAAATTCATCAGTTAGTCAATATAATAAGATAATTAACCTGAGCATCGACAATTTTGCCGAATCGGCTAAACGCGTCTTCAAGCTGACGCTCCGTAACGTCCCATGACAATCCTCCAACAAATATACGGTAATCTGAATCCTTTGCCGCCATCAATTTTGATCAATAACACCTACAAAAAAACCTAATTTAAATAAACCCTATATAATACTATCCAAAACTGAATACTTAAAACGGTTATAATAATTAATATGAAATTAAGAGATGTTTACCTTTCAATTGATTAGGGTATGATGAAACAAACGCTTTTGTTTTGTTTGTAACGGTGAGTGTGAGTGGTTGGTTTTGGGGGTTTTTATGTCTAAAAATAGAAACCCTAAAACTGAACATAAATCACATGGTTATATATTGACACTTTACACCCTTGTCTAATGAGGCACGGCGGAAACCAAATCGAAAACCGAATTGAAATGAAAAATCGATCCGAAACAGTCTAACCGAATCCGAACAATCATAGTCGGTTTGTTTTTCTGTTTTGTGTATTTACGGTTTTCGGTTTCGATCTTCAGTTTGGGCCAAAACCGAGACAAACGCATATAAACTTAACCGAATAGACCGAGCCATTTCTCAGTGACTGGTTCATGTCTTCCACAAAATTAGTTTTCGATTCAGTTTTGATCGTTCGTCAACACACTGGTTTTTGATTCGTCGTTAATTGTTGAACCATTTGTTGTTTAAACCATGAGTGATGAAATCTTTTTAAGTATATGTGTGAATAGGGCTGTAAATGAACCGGACGAACACGAACGGAGCCTTGTTCATGTTCGTTCATTTAATTTTAACCGGACAAATAAACAAACACGATCGCTTAAACGAACAAATTTTCTTGTTCATGTTCGTTTATTAAGAAATAAGGTTGTTCATGTTCGTTTATGTTTGTTCATTTAGACACTAAACGAACATAAACGAACGAACATAAACGATCGGACGTAAATAAAAATAAAATTCACAATAATATACATCATATTGTGTTTTATAAGTGTTGATTTGTTTAAATAAAACAATTTTAAAACTATATAATGAAAAAGATACGATAGACGATCATAAACATATATACGATCATAAACGAACGAATAATCGGACGTTCACGAACATAAATGAACGAACAAGACTTTTGTTCATGTTCCTTCATTTAACTAAACGAACATAAAAATGATGTTCATGTTCGTTCATTTAATAAATAAACGAACTTTTTATCGAACGATTCACGAAATGTTCACTGAACGTTCAGTTCGTTTACAACCCTATGTGTGAATGATATATTTTAGTAAAAATGTTGGCAATAGTTACAGAGAAATCATAACAAGAGCAAAATAGTTAGACGGCGATGAATAATAAAAAAAACAATATGACGTTAATGTGGCGTTGACAATAGTCATTTCTTATTTGTAGATATGTTGTGCTCATAAAGCTTCAGTTATTTGTATAAAGATTGTTGGGTTAATTAATATTAGCTTATTTACACGTTACGGCGACAGATATGCATATAATTAAATTTTCAGGCCAACAAATATTTTTGGCTTATACATTTTTGTGATATAATTTTTCTAATGTTGCTGGTAAGAGGGTACCTTTATCTTCAAAGAAATAAAATAGAATCCATTGATTCTTCTAAAAATACCATGATCGAATCAAACATGATCATCTCTTACAATATTAGCAAATTAAAATTCATTATCACCAAATGTGTTTTATCACTTTTAAGTGATCATTTTTATACCTTTAACCAGGGCGGATCTAACTTGATAGCAAGGTATGCACGTGCATACCCTGCGTAAAGTTTCATTAATGTAAAAAATTGTTTTTTTTTTCAAAAGTAATAATAAAATACACTAAAAACTTATGAGTGGACACCCTCTAAAATACATGAAAATTTTGAGTGCACACCCTAATCAAAGAAAAAGAAGAAGAATGAAAAAGCACTGATGTTATCTTTGGAAGAAGGTAGTGGCAGTGGTAATGAAGAAGAAGGAGGAAATAGGCGTAGGTTAAATTAATATATTAATATATTTAAACAAAGAAGAGTCGCTTTTGGATTACAAAGCACACTCCCCATAAAACTTCCTCTCATACCACTTGTATTCCTCCATGACTGATAAGTGTCCTTCCCACTGATATTAACATAATAAATTGTTTCCAGATCTTCAATATTTACCTCTTAAAATGTTCCATACTGTGTCATTTCAGGATGAGGAAAAAGAAAGGGATGGGTTACTACTAATTTGCAGCATCAACATATCATGATTTCAATAAGAAGATTGGGGATTTGGAGGTATAAACCACTATCGAATAGTGATTTGCACACATCTTAGCCCACAACACACATCGAATAACGTTTTTCACATGTGACGAGTCCTGAGCTTCAACATGCTATGTTGGTGCAACGAATGTCTGATTTGATTTGAATAAGTCTTACGAAGGTGACTTATTTGCGTCATGAACTTAAGAGTGGATTGAATGGGATCAATAAGTGTATTGAAAATCTGATGGAATCGAGTGAGCTGGGTGAAGAGTAGAGACGCATCTTACGTGCAAGTCATTTGTGTCGAGAACAATTAGCACAGATTGTTAATTTAACTTGATCTTATAAAAAAGAATTGGTTTTATTTTGGTTTTAGGGTCTGTTTGGATATGAGTTTAAAAGTGATTAACTAATTAAGGGTGCGTTTGGCTTGTTGCCATGAATCACAATCGGTATGGGTTTAAGAATAAGATGGAATGACAATAGATATGGCTAATTCTTTGATTCCTAAAATCATTGTTTGTATTGATAAAATATCAAGGTTGCAAAAATCGCTAGGCGCTCCCGGAGCGGTCGGGTAGCGCCTAGCGATTAATCGGTTATGCGGAGATTAATCGGATTGGATTTTTTATATACAAAATTATAATTTTAGATATAATATGTATAAGATAAGCATGGTATTTCAAAGTTCAAAACTTTAAATATTTCAAGTGATCCGATTTTTTCATTATTTTTTCCGATTTTTTTCCGATTTTTTTCGATTTTGACCGATTAATCCGATTTTTGACCGATTTTTAACCGATTTTTTACCAGACCGATTTTTTAGGCCGATTAGTAAAAATCAAGGCATTTAATGACCGATTCCGCCTAAGCGGCCGATTAATCGGCCGCCTAGGTCGATTTTTGCAACACTGTAAAATATTAGATGAGTTTGAATATTTTTTAACTCAAAGTTTCATCGTACTATCCATAGCAAATTAACCCAAAAAAAACAATTCAGATGTCAAAATATATTCACCCATAAGACGTTAACAAATAAATGGAATCGGAAAATATTAAAATGCATACCAACGTATCCCAACATCTTTGACCATTTAAGTTTTAAAATTGAGTTCTAGCTTTGAATTTAATATTATTATTAGTTAAATATCGTTTGATTTATAAGCAGATGCTTGATTAATTTGTAGAAGGTAGGTACGTAAGCTTGATTAATTTGTAGAAGGTATGTACGCAATTTTAGAAATTACAATAACAAAGAAAATGAGATGAAGATAAAATAAAAAAAAAAAGATAAAAGGAGGAAGAAGATAATATGTAAATTAAAGAAAGAGAATAATAAGTGGGTCCCTTAGGAATAGCTAGAAACCATACTCTCTCCACGACTCTATGCATATGAAACCAAACTTTTAATATTATTTTATTCTTAAACTTTCAACCAAACATTGAGAATGATTGTCATTGTCATTTCATATAGTTAAATTCCTCAAACCAAACGGCTCATAATAATCATTTTTAAATAATAGGATTAGTTTAATTATTTTCTCTTTTCAAATAGCATAAACACATCCAAGTATCTGAATACTGTTTTCCATGGACCTTTCTATTTTGGCTGAATATATACATATAGTATTATAAGCAATACATAATCACGGATACGCATGATGTGTTTTCAGCTATTTAGAAATGAAATGTGTTGAAAGTGAACAATATGACAACTTACAGTTAGCGAATGGTTATAAGAACCTGATGTGTATACTAATGAATAACCTAATACCTGAAGTGGAGCCTAAACAAATAAAAATACATGTTGTTTGGTGCAAGGTATTTCGGTATGTCTCTTGTTTGGTGGCTACGCGATGTAACAATATACAATTGCCGACTTTGGTTAATTTGATTCACGTCAGTTATATACTGCTTTATAAATAAACTATTTTGTTAGTTTGGCTTGCTAAAATAGAACTATACCAGTCATTTATTACATGGTAAAAAAACAACGATAAACACTTGAATTATTTACTTTTGTACTCATCCCCAATAACTTTGTTGATCATCAAAAAACAAAAAAATATGTTTCAACTCTAGGTAATTTGTTTGCATACTTACTAAATGATACATGTCAATACATGGCTTTGTTGTAAGTTATAACATAGCTTACCATCTAATTAGTAAACGATGATGTTAAATGACACCAAATACTAGAAAATTGAGTAGGATGTTTGTAACATGCATAAAACTTACAATTCTCTATTTGTATGATGTTAACAAACTACAATCTTTTTGTTGGAATCTTTTTAGGTATGAGATTATGGGGGTGTTTGTTTAAGCCTAATTGTAGGCTAATGAGTTTATTACAGTGCCGTTGTGTCATTCAAAAGTGGAGCAACACCTTGGACAACTTGGGGGAGGAAATGAAGGCGGATTACATGGAAAGTTCAGCTGCTGTTGGGGTTGCTTTCCGGATTGCTTATCATTCATTTTGTGAACTATATTTTGATTTTCTGTAAGCATTTCTGGATTTCACTTTAGGCCTATTTATACCATGTTCTATAAGACCAAGTTCATGAGTAAGTGTAAAAACAATTATGAGTTCTTCTTTAATCTTAGATGTAAAGTTTCGATGCTGCAATTAAATGTTTTTACAAACAATATTTTAGCTTCTCATTTATGTGGATAAGTAAAGCTTTATAATAAATAGTTGCAACACTTTTGTAGTTTTGGTTTAAACATATCAATCCTATAAGTCTAAAGCATGTAAAGGGGATTTGGGTTTGAGTATGACCTTTGTTATTGCTCTTTTGAGGATCATATTGCCTCCTTTATTGGTTTATACTCATGTTAAAATATATATAGTGCCAAACGACAAAGAAACATTTATAATAAAAAAACGTTATGTACAAAACGCACCGCAACGAAGCGCATACATCAAACCTCGTTAAGAAAATATGTTGGTAATTGGCCCACTTATATGTCAGCTTTTAATGGTGTACTTGGATAAGCCCAACTTTTGATTGATAGTTTAAAAGTATTGATTGATACAATGTTCTTTGAATCATACAATGGAATCTGATTAAAAATTGATTCCACTATGGATGGGTAGGTTTGGAGGAATGATACAAGAAATATTGAAGGGTCCCACCTATCTATAAATGTCAACCACAATTTTTGACTCTTTTTATTTTAAATGTTTTTTCTCATTCCTATATTTTTCAAATAATATTTTTAAACCTAAGTCAACTTGTAATTTATATACATTTTTATATAATTATATATTTCTTCTATCATCTTTTTCTATCAAACTTTTTTCGAATCCGAATTCGATTCTAACCCCATTTACAAACCAAACGCACCATTAGAATCTTACTCAATACTACAAATACACACTCACATTTTTTCTTCCTTTTGTTTAATTTGTGCTATATTATAGTCTAAAAAACCGTGCTTTCATTTGCAGTAAAGAATTAAAGTCAAAATATAGAGTTTAAAATTGTATTTTCATTAGAATCTTATCCAAACAACACCAACAACAAAGTTTAGTCAAAGTACTCTATTCCAGTCAATTAATTCCATGTCGAATAAGTCACACTTTTGACAAACCATGTCAACTATAATATATACGATTTAAAAAACAAAACAACAATGTCTAACCCAATTTCCCAAAAATTCGACCAGAAAAAACCCGATCTAAGAAAACCGTACCCGTAAAAAAGAATTTTGAACAACTCTTGCTAAAAAAATATGCATACCCTACTCGGAAATTCTAAATCCGTCACTGCCTTTAACTAACATCTAAGCAATTAATGAGTTTATAAATTGTAACTGAAATTAAATTATGACCGTTAAACATAGATTTTTTTAATGGTAGTAAACGAGTGGGCATGTACCCGCGCCTTGCGGTGGAGGTTATTTACAGTTGCATGAAGACAGTAGTTAATGTTGTAAGCATAATATATCCTGTACATCAAGACAACCTGTAAAGTTCTCCTTGCTTAGCAAAGAAGCAAAATGCCCTTTTCTTTATTCCAACAATGATCAAATTTCACATTTTCATAAGAAGCTCTTGGAACAGTTCTTTTCATTTTTCTAGAGGGGGATGGAGAAAGTGGACAAAACAGACTCGCATTTCTCATCGACCAAATACAGGAAAAGAATCATATTGAAAACGCTCCAAACCCAAGCCCTTCCTTCGTAGAGCCACATGAGGAAGGTACATCCCAACTATGAAGTACAGCCGTCAACCCTGCTAGAAGTGCTTTCTAGATCCACGCCTATCTTTAAAACTATTACCATTAACTAAAAGACAAATATGAAATGAAAGGTAAGGTCTAACTAAACCGGCTCGCCCAGGTCCGACTTGGTTTATAAATTGCAGGTGGCTTTGGCCCTCGTCCCCCCAAACCTCCCAGCGGTGATTTCCTGTGATCCGTTTAATGGCAAGCGCCATGATCTGTACGTTGGCTTAGTCACACAAAAGACAACAACTAATCAAATATGTACATTGTCTTGGTTACAATTATTTACAAAAGACAGAATTATATCTACCGCTCTCCCTACAGGACACTAATGCAAACAGATTTACCATCTTTAGTTGGTAAAACTGCCTTCGTCTTTTGAAAGAGACTTTAAAAAATATGTTGACACATAAAACAGTAAACTTTCATTGTGCATATGTGACTTGAATTTCATCTCGTAACTTTGCTATTTCTTTATTTTTATTGCTATTTCTTCATCTTTAGCTAGTAAAATTATCTGTTGGACCTGAGAAAATTGTTTGTTGGACCTGAGAAAAGTGTCTAATGGACGTGAGAAAACTAATTAAAGAGTGTGTGAGATTGGTTATTACGAATAAGCATTTATCTAACTGCTTAAAGAAATCTCCAAGCCGGTTATTTCTTTTTGCAAATTTAAAGTGAAGTACTTCGATGTGTCTGCTTATCCGCCTATTTAGGGCGAAAAAAGCATGCTGACAACTACTTTATATTAAAGAATGTGTGAGATTGGTTATTACAAATAAGCATGTATCTAATGTCCTACTTTGTCCATTCGGCCGACTATAGTATTTGGCATTTATGATGAATGAGGAGATCAGATAAGGGGTGGTTGGAAGCTTTTTTTTTTTACTCTAGTAGTTAACTCTCAGGTGAGCACATACTGTAGGAGTTACCATAAAAGCATCATGAGTAGCACATTTTTGAAACAACAAGGAATTCCAGATCACTTAAAAGAAGCAAAAAGCACCCAAACAAAATAGTTTATTTTAGTTACTAATAAACAGATAAGCAATTTGGATAAGCAACTGAAATACGCTGAAAAATTGTTTCCGTAATACGTATCAAATATGAAGATGAGTGGTTTAATAAGAAAGAAACACCTCTATCAAAATGTTAGCGTCCAGTCTAAGAAAAACGAATAAAAAACTGTTGATCTGCGATTATGGAATTCAATAGATTTTTAAAAAGTAAAAAGCTTTTGACCTCCTCGAACAGGCTTAGCCAAGCACACCTTTATTTCTGATAATGATGACGCAAAAAGTAAAAGTTTAAGATCGCTACCGGATTATGATAATAGAGAGCGGTGTTTGGCATAACTATTCAACTCAAGTTGTTTGATGTCACATATATTAGTATGTATCCGTGTTAGAGCATGTAGAATATTTTGCCACCGTACTTGTAATGTTCAAGGTTATCATTAGCTATGATAAAACATATATGAATCCCTTGTGATCACTCCTATGATTAGTCAACTTATAAAGATCACATACCTTACCCAAACACCCCCTAAATAACGATTGTGGCACACCCGCTCAAAACATAAGCTTTTACATTCAGAAAAAACATGGCTAAAGCATCTCAAGTCATAACATATATGTAGATAAATTCAAAGCGAGGAAGTTGAAAAAAATGTGAAACGGGTCGATGGTACGTATTTTAGACATTTGAAAACGAAATACTATAATAACAACGACGTTGTTCAAATGGCATTGACGTATTTATCTCAGAAACAATTTAGGTAAGATATGTTTCGCTAGAACATAATTCCCATCATCACAAACTGAAACTGGAAGTGGGGTTTTGAACTAACCTTAAATGTTGAAGCGAGTTCAATGACAATAATTTTTTGCTCATGTCGGATAAAAAAAACATCAATTTATCAAGACTTTGTCGTAAGAAAAATGTTGATAAATAAGAGGGCTTACAAACCTCAGTAAAGAACAATAGTTTGGTGTTTCGGGCTAAACTTAGACTGAACACAACCTGCAAATATACATACCAACAAAAGAAATGGCGTTAGTTTAATTTCAAACAACTACTATACTTGGATTATATAACAGATTGAGGAGGAATCGTGGTCTTATACCTGAGTTCCACTCTTGACATAATTTATGCAAGTATTCAACAGGAGATTCAACATCAACATCTCTTGCATCACCTTCCCTATCTCGTTTGATGGATCATAACTTATCTATCATATCTTCATCGCCTTCTAAATGCAATTTCAAAGCAAAACACATTGTTCATAATTTAAATTTTGTGTCAAGTATAGGTGTACAAAATATCTAGTATAACAAACTTAAAATTGTGTTAAAAAAAACTAAGGGCATCCACTATGGTGGGTTTATGAGAAGGTTTATAAACATGAAAAGGTTTATATTTCATTTTAACAATAGTGTACACTTATTTCATGTCTATGTGGAATGAATAGGTCCTAATTCTTGAACCTCTTTATAAATTTAATGCATTTAATTCATTTGTTATATATGACATTTTATGAAGTTGTAAAGGTTTATACTATAGTGAATGTAAGTTTATAATATCCAAAGATCTAAAAAATATTGATGTATTAATGTATGAACTTTTGTAAAAAGTTTACAATAATGGATGCTCTAACCATATACCTAATTCTCTCAAGACTTTCATCAAACACCTAGTAGGCACAAAACCCCACTTCCTAATTCACCATCAACTCCAATTTAATAACGCATAGTTTAAACCCCCAAAATTAAACACCGATTAAAAACTCATAAGAAATACATCATGAATTTAAAAGCCGTACCGCCTGATTGGAAGAGTTCACCGGATATGTAGGTGTACTCAATTGTGAGTGAATTTGTTTGTGGTATGACACATATCTACCAGAGAAGTCACGTAGCAGGAGAGAGATAAGTATCGAGAATAATGAAGCCATGCCGAACTGAAAAATACAGCCGAAACAAACAGGCGTAAGTAGCCCATAGAGAAAAATCCGGGTTTTTGTCCCTATTTGTAACGGGGATTAGTATATATAGTATAATATATTACTATATATAGTACAATATAGTACAATAGTACAATGATAATAATGTAAATATTTAGTAACCGTTATTTTCAGTCAAAATAACATATATTCTCATTATTAACATAACACGTATCTTTATTGTTATTCCAACTTTCATGCTTCTTAAAATATTAAGACAAATTCATACACGCTAGGTCTATATAGAGTAAAGATTATTTGTTTCCATTTAATTATAATTAGAATGTTAATGTATGTTTATTTTCATATTTCATTTTTATTAGGAAAAATATCTATAAAGAAAATTTAGGATAGGAATAACATGCATTTTTAACCAGTATCATACCAACAATCTTGCTGTTATGAATTCATTTTAGTACAAGCAATCCAAGGGTATTTAGTTGCCCAACATGACTGAAGTGGTCACACTAACTTTTTGTAAAAAACGAGATTTACCTCGTATGAGTATTGCAGCGTAAATTAGTCAGTCAAAAGATTGACAACTATCGTTACTAATTTACTAGCTCCACACTTAGAGGGTGCGGTATGGTTGAGCCATAGCATGGCGCCATCACAACAGCCCAAAAAAAAACTCGCGCTGACTGTACCACGGCTGGCGCCATCGGCTCTCGCGTCGTGGCCACCAGCCAACGCCATACCCTTTTTCTTTTTTCTTTTTTTTATTTTTTGAATTTTCTAGCCGTTGTAAAACGGGTATATGGGATTTTTTGACCGTTTGGGCATTAAAACACCCACTTTTTCAAAATTTTACCCTTTAAAAATCCTATAAATACCTCCTTATTCCACTATATTTTACACATTCCTCCAATATAATTTATAACACAATATTCTCTACTTCTTATATTTTTTTCTTCCAAAATGAATCCCAACAATCCTAACTTTCCTTGGATAACCGGTATGCTCAACGACCCTCAAAACCAAATTTCGGGCTCTTCTTCGGCTAATCCCAACCCGAACCCCAACCCCAACTTTCCCAACTTTAACCCGTATAATCCCGATCACCAATTGCTCTTTCAACAATACCAACTTCAACAACAAATGGCGTATACCAATATTTCTCAATAACAATCCGGTAATTCCCAACAACCATCCCACGAAATACAAGAAAAAGAAGATGAGACGGAACCGGTCCCGACTTCGTCGTCTAAGAAACCCGGTTCACGTGGAAAACGTATCAAGAAAATGGCTAAAAAATCGTTGACCCGGAACCGCAAGCCGAAACCGTCAAGGTTCGAAATTTTTAGAGCTAAGACGAGGAGTTGCTTTTGGCTGAATGTTTCATTCAAATATACGAGGATCCAAAAATTGGTTCGGATCAAAAAAATGATACGTTTTGGTACAAAATGTTGACGGACGGGGTGAATCCGATTGACGCGGCTATTGTCAACGCACAAAAAGACCTAATCCGTGCTTTATATTGTCCGAATAACTAATTTAGGTTATGTATTTTTATTTGTAGGATTTTTTTTCGTAATTTTTTTGTTTGTTTTGTTTAATGGATGTAATGTTTTAATGAAGTTTATTTACGTTTAATAAGTGTATTTGTTATGTTTTTTCTTAAAAAAAACAAAAAAAACTATGGTTTGAGCCAACGAGGGAGCCACCTGAATGTGGTGCCATAGCAATTCTGGTGCCATAACACTTTTGCTAACGTGGCAGTATTTTTTGTGCTATGGCTTGAAGCGATGGCTCAACTGTACCCCGTGCTCTTATAGTGGTATATAATTAAACAGTTTGATAATACAAATACATCTAACGCATACATCTTTTATTTTTTGGTTCAAAAGGGTGAATTATATTAATAAAACATCCAAACATTACAAATCAATTCTCAATAGAACAGACATGCCTGTTCCATCTAACATACAATCAGAAACTAACAAAAACTAACAACTCAAATACAACTTTGTCCATATCTCAGACAAAGCTCCATATCTCATATAAGATACACACTATAAGACTGACTCTAAAGCCAAACATGTGCTATTAGCTCAGAACAAAATACTGTCCTAACCAATTCACCCTCTAAATGCACCAACACCATTACCTCTTGACTACATTTCCTAACTTAAATCTTCCATAACCAATCAGCAGTAGCCATGAAAGAGATTAAGAAGGCATCATCAAGTAGGTAATAGCTCCCATTCACATTAAGTGAGGGGCTATACCTTATATAGCTACATTTACCTTCCATATATCCTTAATCATCTAGCATATTACATCCTCACATAGAATGATTAAAAGACATAAAGGGAAGGGCATCACTATAAAGGGAACACACTCCCTCACTTAGAACCATCCTTACCTCCTTTGTCAGAGCTTTGAGTGGACCAAGAAGTTCTCTATTCCACCCCACAAGCACTGACCATCCAGACCACAAAACCCTTTATAATGAACAAGCCCTTCCTTATGGTACATGAGCCTGAATTAGACCTCATATTGACCCATCATAGCATGTCAGATCCTTCCTAAAGCCAATCTAGACATAGCTACATGGACCAATAAGTACAGTCACAACAGGATCACTCCAAGGTACAAGGTACTGATCATTAGTGGTATGCAATACCAGCCAAGCTTGAAAACACTATGAATATAGAACAATTCTTGATTCAGTTTCATCACCCAAACACCCTTTTAAACAATCAGGATGTTAGTCATCATCTTTGATTGTAAAATTCACATTCTACTCAATTGCTACCTTGCAGACCTCCTTTGACTTCTTCACCTGAAGCCTTTGAATCTGCAGTCTTATGTTCTCCATTATCATTTGCAGAACATTTTCACAAGGTACTTTTGTATCATTAAATATTCTTGAGTTCCTCTCCTTCCAAATGTAATATACTGTAGTAGCCAAAGTGATTCTTCTCACCACACTCCTAATAGCATTATTACAAGGATGCTTAGCTACTTTCTCAATTATATCCTTCTAGTCAATTGGAACATTACTCATATTCATTATGCTCTCCAAATTCCTCCATATTTCCTTAGAAAAATCACACTTGAAGAACAAATGATCATGTGAATCATTAACCTTGTTGCATAATGGACATAGAAGAATGCTATTCTTCCACTTTTGAATTCTGTCTTGAGTATATAATTTTCCTAAAATTGCCATCTAAAGAATAAAGGCATTCGTGAGATTGCACTGGGGAAACCAAAGCACTTTCCACCATTTTACAAAGTCCATCTTATCTCTTAGACCCCACCATGCATTCTTATTGTTGAATTCAATCAGTTTACCTTCTTGACTTCATCTTTCTTATTTTCATTTAGCCTTGGAACTGGAATTCTAGTCAAAACAGGAATTATTTGAGTCCATTCCTCAGGCCAACACCATGTTCCATTGTTAATCATATCTACTAATGCACAATTATCTTTAATCCTGGCATCAGAAAGCATACTATTGGAAATGATTTGACTCATATGTCCAATAGTACACCAATTATCACTCCATATAGCAATGTCCTTTCCATTCCCCACAGAATGCATAAAGAAAGGTCTTACTTTAGATCTCATTTCCAAAAGAGCTTTCCAAGTACAGCTGTCATTCCTTTCTTCACTGACATTCCAAAAACTTTTTCCTTTTATATAGTAAAGGAAAACCTCAAGTGAGGATTTCATATTTCAAATAAAACAATTCTTCTTTTAATTAGCAATATTCTTTTAATTATTTTTATTTTTTCTTAAATATCTTTAATTAAAAAACCTTAATACTTTCTTATTTGGTAAAAGTATTAGTAAATTCGTTTTTAGAAAAAACGAAAGCTAAAAAATATGTGTTGAAATTAAAGAATTTAAAACTTAAAAACATAGGGTTGATTTACAAGACTTACGGGTAAAAACTAAAAATTAAGAAAATTCAAAACTATTTAAGAATTCTGCTATCGACTCGTTCCAACTTCCAACCAATATTTCTTCAACCCACAGTTCCAAGTCGATGAAAATTAATTGAGAAAACATGTTCCAATTTTATTGTTGTTGTAGTGTATCCGAAGATAATTATGATAATCCATTTGTGGAAGAACAATTTTTTTTTCAATGACCTAAAGGTATGATTTTTAATGTCTAATTTCTTAATTTTTCTTGAATTTGATATAGGCATTTTAGTTATACTCTAAAAGGGTTTGTGATTCATTTGTTAATTTTGTTTCAAAAAATGGGGTGGGGGGGGTAGGGGAGGGGGGTGGGGGGGGGGGGGGGGTGGGGGGGGGGGGGGGGGGGGGGGGGGGGGGGGGGGGGGGGGGGGGGGGGGGGGGGTGGGGGGGGGGGGGGGGGGGGGGGGGGGGGTGTGGGGGGGGGAGTGGGAGGGGGGGCTGGGGGGGCGGGGGGGGGGGGGGGGGGGATTTTAGGTTTTATTGAAACGGTAATTTAATTGAAGATTACAGAGAGAGGACTGGTGTTTCTAAATTAGCTATTAAATTTGCACAACTATATATACATGTTTGGTTGTTTTAAAAATCAATTCTACAAAAGTAAGAGATTATGGCATATACAAGTAATCATTGCAATACCTCAAGTTAAATTAGATACATGGGTACGTTGTTCATTAGATATATGATGCTCACTATTTATGGTTATTTTACAATGGGCAAATTTAGTGGCAGTTTGTTAACGTGGAGGTAGAAATACCTCGGAGGTCCGGGATAGAGTAACTTAAAATAGGATTCACCTTGATGACTTAAGACCATAACTAAATCTTGAGTCAGTTATAAAACCAAAAGTAACAATCTTTATCGGCTTTAATCGGTTTGTACTTATAGGTTTCATTTTATTTCCATAAGTATGATGATGATGTTTCGTGGGTGAAGAATATGAGTGTGGGTTTGCTTTGGATAGTCTTATGAAGGTCCCAAATGAGTAATGGCAATTATGAATAACAAACTTCCACGGCTAACTAAATTACTGAAATGAACCGTTTATAAGATGCTTTTTCGAAAATGGACCGTGCCTTTATATTTTACGAAAATGGTCTCAAGAATTTAGTCTATTGGATTAAAGAAATCAACGAACCTTCTTTGTCCACGTAGTAAACCGTGCGTTTGTAATGTTATACGCGCCATAAACAATTTATTTCAAAATGCGCCGTTTAATAAGAAAAGTAACAAAAAGAAATTTATGGCGCGTTTCATAATATGTATTATTTTCCAAACGCGCTTCGTTAAAAAAGTTGTATTTTAAAAACGCGCCATTATGTAAAAAAAATTTAAAAAATGAGTTGGTTGATGCGTTTCCATTTAATAAATGCGCCATTATGTAAAATTTTTGAAGAAAATGAGTTGGTTGATGCGTTTCCATTTAATAAACGCGACATTATGTAAAATTTTTGAAGAAAATGAGTTGGTTGATGCTATTGCTTTTCCTATTTAATTAAAACGCGCCACTATCTAACAAATTAGAAGAAAAGGAGTTGGGTGATGCTTTTCCTATTTAATTAAAACGCACCACTTGTCAATTTAATTTACTAGGTGTAACACCTACTCACGTCCTTTAATTTACTAGGTGTTTTATTTTTAAGTCAACATGTGCTATAAACTCAACATAGGTGTATTATAAAATCATTTTTAAATAAACTCTTTTATTCTTTTGATTGGGTTTAGCATTCTTTATTCTTATTCATTGGGAGTATGGAATACTAACTGATATGATGCGTTTAAGAATGGCACATGAAACTAGAACGCGCCGGTTCATTTTCGTAACATATCGAAAAAGAGTCTCTTTTGGTAAATCAGGTTTAGAATGAGTTCATTTTGGTAATTGAACTTCAAAACAGTGTGTGTACAATCAATTATTGGTTTTATTTCATATTTATAAACTTTTACTTAATTCTAGCACGGGTAAAGAAGCAGTTAGAGCAAACCATTTTTAGACAATACACTCACTCGAACACGCTCTTTAGGATGATACAGTAGTTATAATATGTTTTAAATAATGCATTCAAGAAGCTCTGATATACGGTCAGCTGTATATTCTTTCATTTTCACATTCCACTTTTTCATCTCCCTTCAAACTTTTAGTTTTTTCTTTTCTTATTAGTTAACTGATTCCAGGAAGCATACGTTAACGATAACCAAGAAACCAAACTGAAAAAACCTGAAATCCAAAATACCCAAAACCGGAAAAACCCTCTTATCACGGTTCGATTTTGGTTTTTATTTTCAAATATTCACGGTTACCCGAACCAACCATGTTTAATATGCATGTAGTTTTTAACAAAATATTCATAAAAATGTATGTTATGTAGGAAACTAGAAGGGGGGTTGAATAGTTTACCGGTTAATTTGACCGTTTTAAAACTTTGCTTATAAAATGCTTTGATTCGAGTTGTATGTCAATCAATCAACAATATGAATCACAACTAAACTATCTAATGTAATGAACTAAGTAAACAATAACAATATAGAGATAGAGAAAGAAACGATCAAACCAAGACACCAAGATTTATAGTGGTTCGGCTACGAAGCACTTCTTCGTTCCTACTCCACTCCCCGAGTACTCCACTCGAGATTTCACTATGTCAACAAGCTCCCTTTAGGCGGAGAAAACCGTTTACACGTTGCTTACTTTCTTTTTCGACACTAAGCTAGATGTCGAGTCCTAATCTTAGCTAGAACCAATCTAAGACTTCACTAAGTCTTTACACACCTACAAGATATATACTCTTGGATTGACACACAATCCAAATCACAAATACATAATTTACACAATTGGATCTACACACAATCCAATTTACACAACAACATAAAGTTAATATAATGAAGACTTGTGATCTTGAAGAGGAAGAATGAGATCACTTAATAACAATTCGTATGTAGAAGAATACGATTGTTCTTCTCTTGCACTTGATTAGAAGAAGAAGGGAGGAAGAAAGAATTAATCACTTAAAACAAGATCAAGGTATGTTAGTGATTAAGATATGTGTTTTAGAAAGAAAAGAAGAAGAGAGAATAACAGATGTGAAAAAATTCGTGGCAAGAGGTTCTGTTCTTCAGATGGGGTGGCCCAGTATTTATAGGCACAAAAAAAGCCGTTGTACTGACGGCGGTCCCGGCGGTCCCTTATATATAAGGGGCTCGCCAGGCCTATAAGGGGGCCGCCGTA